>JAQFZC010001245.1:0-32520 GCA_034695205.1 Dicyrtoma fusca
TTTTGAAACTTGTGTAATTGTCACATTTTGCCCTTTTCAAAAATCTGTGAAATATTCGTAGATGCTTTCTAAAAACATTGATTAATCAGCCAATTTTTCATGCAAGGGATTCGTACTCTTTTTAAATTGGAAAAATACGAGTTGTTCGAATAATTATGCTACTTTCTATAATAATTCCCTACTGAATGACGTGATATTTGCTGTTCGGTAACCAGTGCAATTGTTCTGCTTGGGTGGCTGAACTATAGATATAGCTATATAGCCATGCTTTTGTATGAAGGATATATGGTTGGCTAGACTAATCTTATTGTTAGCAGCTTCAGCTGTCTTGGTCTGCCTAGTAACTACCTTTCCTTTTCTCTACTAAATAGCCCGGAACCTCCGTAGAAACTCAGGTTTATCTATACTCGCATTATGAAGAGAGGTCTGTACTATGATTTGCATCAGTTCCCAGCACGCTGCTCGCAACTTGCTACCAACTTTCACCCCGCCATTCATTGTAACAGTAGTTGTTGAAGTGAGGCTGGGGATTGGATCGACTGTCGACGAGAAACACGGCTTTGGCGGAGAGCGAAAATTCCTCCGTTCATTATTCACAAATCCCATGGCATTCATGAAAAATATATTCTCATACGAAGCACAGGATACATACGCACAGCCCAAACTAACTAGTGGCCTGCAGAGCCCGAGTCATGTTCATTCCTTAAACTACTGATAGCTTGTACGAACTACAAAGTGCTAGTTCTACATACAAGATGTATCGTGGGTGGAGGAGCGTTGTGACGGACGAAATTGCAGTTTTTTCTAATAAAACCATATTATTGGAAGTCCCAACCAGCAACTTTTATCTGGGTTTACTTTACATACAAGAAAAATTGGGATTTAAACTTTTTAAAAAATGCGCAAAGCTGGTTTTGACCTTTTTACAAAATAGTAAAAAAATATAATTGCACTCTTCAATAATGTTAAAACTTGAATTTAAACCTTTCAAAAATGGCAAATCTGGTAATTGCACTTTTCAAAAATAATAAATTGGTACTATTGGTACTTTTTCAAAATAGTAAAACTGATATTTTACGGTTTTCGAATAATGTATAAAACTTGCTTTGACACTTTTTAATAGTAAGAAAAATGAATTTTGCACTTTTTAAAAATGGTTATACAGGGATTTAAACTTTTCAAAACTTGTGACTCTGGTGATTGCCCTTTTCAAAATAGTAAAATCAGTATTTGTACTTTTTTAAAGATCGTAAAACTGATATTTTTTCCTTTACAAAAATACAAATATTTATACTTGCACTTTCACAAACTTGTAAGTTCATATTTACACCTTTAAGAAGTAGCAATTTTGATAATTACTCTTTTTAAAAAATGTACACAAGTGGTATTAACAGTTTTTTTGTCGATAGGTTCCTTAAAAATAAAAATTTTAAAGCACATTATTAATTGTTCACAATGCACATCACGTTTTGAATTTTTGAAAACACCGCTAAAAAGTTGATTGTTGGGAAGTCTATTACCAGGAATCTGGACTTGCGTTACAATACTTCTTCATCCGCGATAGATAATAGGAACTCTTTATGTGTATAGGTAAGATTGGACTTGTAAGATGAGTTGTCTTGGAGCCTGACTCCGCCCCTTTCCTTTGTTCTTTAAAGGTGGCTGTATAATGCAATGCGTCGGTAGACTTTCTCCACGTGAGCTCACACCGTCAAGTCTTAAAGGTAGCTAAATAAGCAACTCATCCCTCCCTTGGTTTCACATTGTTCAGAATAACCTGGTGAAAGCAAAGGACTTTCTCTCGCTTTCTCTCCTTCTTTCCTTTGCATTGGCGCGGGCTTCACTCTTTCAGCTTGACTTTCTGGTTCTACTTAATTCCTGTTCCTTCAGGGAACCGGGTTCTAGCTTTCTCTCTCTCTCTGTAGTGTGGACTGCCTGCTTTCTCCATTGCTGACTTTCTCCGTGCAAAATGAAAGGCTGGATACTTAACTTTGACTCGAGCTTGTATTGCGGATAGAACCTTCATAATGTAAATCTTTCTATAAGCATACATTATTTTATACAACTTACCAGTTTGCAGTATTGTACTCATCGCTCATATGAACAGAACCAGGAACGGTGCTGCAAATATTATGGGGCTTTTAAAATATTACACGCGGTTGAAAATTGCCGTCGCGTTTTAAAAAAGCTTTTTAAAGTCTGGTGATTGTTGGTTGGGGGTGGTAAATGGGAAGTGAAAGTTGGTTGCTCAAGTATGACAAGATAATATGAGGAAATATCTCCGATTTTTACAAGACTAACAACTGCAGGATGTATGGACTCATGCTTCAGGAGTTTGTATAGGGAAAAGGTTTAAATCATTATGATGAGGATTTCTATTGCCAGTCAGTGCCTCTGTGATATTGTTAGGCAGTTGTGTGGTCGGTTGATGTTGCTATACTTTCCTGTATCTGTAGACTTTCTCTGAGCGTCGGGGACATGCAAACATTTACGCCGTCGTAAATGTCGTCGTTTGTGGGTAAAATGGGTTATATGAAAAAATCATCGAACCAATGCAAAACGACATTTTGTAATGTTGCAAAACATGATATCACACTTTCTCAAAAAAGACAAAACATGATAAAAATGTTTTAAAAAGTTCCAAAATATGATTTTTAGACCTTTTAAAAATAGGAAAAACACACTTTCACCTTTTCCAAATAAGAAAAACGCGATATTACACCTTTTTAAATAAGGCTATACGGGATAAAGACATTTGGAAAAGTTGCAAAATATAATTTACATTTTTTCAACGAAGGCAAAACACGATATTACGTTTTTTTAAACAGGCAAAATACGATATTAGACTTTTTTTAAACGATATTACACTTTTACAAAAATGGCAAAATACGATGTAAAAGTTTTCCAAAAAAGGCAAAATACGATATTCCACTTTTTTTAAACAGGCAAAATACGATATTACACTTTTCCAAGAATGGAAAAATACGATACTACAGTTTTCCAAAAAAGGCAAAATACGGTATTACTGTTTTTAAAAAGGCAATATACGATATTACACTTACAAAAATGGCAAAAATGAAATTAAACTTTCCCAAAAATGGCAAAATACGATATTACTGTTTTTTGAAAAAGGCAAAATGGGATAAACATGTTTTAAAAAGTTGTAAAATATGATATTAGACCATTTCAAACTAAATAGGCGATATTCCACCTTTCCAAAAAGGCAAAACTGAAAAATGACATTTTGAACCGGTGCGAAGCACAATATTACTTCGAATAAAAATAGCCAAAACGTTATATTATCGTTTCTCATAGGAGTAACAGATGATAAGTAGACCCTTTCCAGGCATCATGACGTATAATGACGTCATAATTGCAAGGCCCTTTAGGATCCCAAGTTATTGTGTGCGGTTTCTCCCTCCACAGAAAACTTTTTTTGTGATATTCTTTACGGCTTTTTAAAATATACGATAAAGAATGCAAAGAGTTTCAAGTTAGACATTCATTTTAGAGGAACGAGAAGAAGAATAGACACGGAACTCCAGGTGGATGGTGTACAAATGAGACTAACAAAGTTAATCCTCTTTACCCTATGACTGTATGTACTTATAGTCCCCACAATCCATCTCCCATGTACTCTCCTTTATTCCCCCTTGACGTTTATTTCTTATCACAATTTCAACTTCCATTTTCATTTTTTACGCACTTACTTGGGCTATGAGCTCCGTCGCCGTCTGCCGTGCATAGCCCCGAAGACACCATGAAATTTTATTGTGAAGGCTTCCATAATATAATTATGTACAATTGTATTATCTACATTTTATTTTTCCCATCCCCAACCAACTCTAATGGGATTACTCCGTAAGAAAGTCGTACTTAGTTTTATTGCCATTTTATTATACTGTAGAAGTAAGTGGAGGGAATTATTACTTATTTACATGGGATTCTTAAGTCCTCAATTACTGCATTTGGATTTTACACTGAAGCCATTCCAGAATACATTTTTAATATTTTTTTAAAGGTGTAAAACTCGGCTTTAAGTAACTCTAAAAAATCTAATACGGTCTACTTTCTCCATTTGAAGAAAGGATAATTACAGTTTTCTATGTGCTGTTTAGATACAGCAAGGCTTCCAAATATACATATAAAAGGATTTGTAAAATTTGCAAAATGTATGATTTATGTTTTTAAAAAGGCACAAAATGTCATGTTAACATGTTTTAGAAAAGGTGAAAAAAGGCCTACTACACGTTTTAAAAAAGATGCAAAATGTACTATTTGCATGTTTTCGAAAAGATGAAAAATGTACTATTTGCATGTTTCTGAAAAGATGCAGAATGTACTATTTGCATGTTTCTGAAAAGATGCAAAATGTACTATTTGCATGTTTCTGAAAAGATGCAGAATGTACTATTTGCATGTTTTTGAAAAGATGCAAAATGTAATATTTGCATGTTTTGGAAAGATGCAAAATGTACTATTTGCATGTTTCTGAAAAGATGCAAAATGTACTATTTGCATGTTTCTGAAAAGATGCAAAATATCCTATGCATATGCTGAAATTTTTAAAATGTTGCATTCACAAGTTTTTGAAATGTTCCACGTACATAGGTACTAACTTTTTAAAGTGTTATATTTCCTATATACGCCTATTTGAGGAGGTGCAATGTGCCCTAAATACAAACCTGGAAAAGTTGCAAAATGTTATTTTTTTTTACAAAGCACTTAAACCACAATAATACTTCCAGTACAGCCATGTAAGGACCGCTACCTCTAAAACTTTATTTGGTTCAGTTAAGTTGTAGATGGTCTCTTTATGGGTGTAAAAAGTAAAATTACAGGAATTATTGTCGTTATTCAATTTGCTTCCCATTCGAGGTGAAATATACGGTTGTAATCCGAATTGATTATTCAATTTTATTTTTATGAGTTCTTTTTTCTGTTCTCCCCCAGGATTTACGATATTATTTCCTTTTATATATATTTTCTTTGAATTATTAACCATTCTTGTTTTCTTAACGACCAAAGTTTTCCGAGTCGTTGTCGTTGTCATTGTAAATTTAAGGGAGTTTTGTGTACGTGTGTGTGTGCGGTGGACAGTAGTATGCAACCTCTTCATGTAATATATCCACCCCGCGACGTTCTCCCTTTGAACAGATGAATGGTTTAGGTTTCGAAGAAATAAAATCTGGATCATAGGAAAATGGGGGATCTGTGTGTAGTCTGTGTTGATTATGAAGCTTTTGGGGGAGCTCGAAGTTGGCACTGCACTGGATCAACATGGGCCCCAATCTCCTAGTCCAAAAACGAGCAAGAACAAAAAATACTGGAAAGAAGTTACAGGACAGGACTTGAGAATTTTTGAAGAAAGTTTTTTGTTTTACTGACACCAAGGCTAAAGTTATAGACGTCTCTGTAGAGCACATACTGGCATGCATACTACATATAGCATTACATTGAATTGCACTGCATGGCTGTGAAGGGGACTTTCATGTATGATGACAGTCGTTTTTTGAATTTGTAGATTTTTATTACCATTTTCAAGTACAATTTTACTTCATAATTAACAGCAAAAATTTCATTCTAGCATTTTTAAAAAGTCCAAGCTGGACACAAACAACCTTATTTGTCGTTTTCAAAAAGTCCTTAAAAGTACCTATGCTTATTACAAAACGTGGACCATTTAACCATTTTGAACCTGGAAACCATGGAAGTAATGCTTGCAAAAAGTGTTTATTTTACAAATTAATCCTTTGAAAACTGTCAACACTAGTAATTAACTTTTTCTGACAATATAAAAACAAGAAATTAATATTGACACTTTCAAAAAACTTAAAAAATAGTAACTAACACTTTTAAAAGGTCAAATCTAGTGAATGATACTTTTAAAAAAGGCCAAAACTAGTAATTAACATTTTCAAAGGTGTCAAAAACAGTAAAAATGTCCCTTATAGAAAGGTCAAAAGTAGTGAACGACACTTTTAAAAAAGGTCAAAACTTGTAAATAAAATTTTCAGAGATTTCAAAAGCAGGAAATGACTTTTTTAGAAAAGGTCAAAATTAGGGAAAAAAACTTTTAGAAAAGATCAAAACTAGTAATCATCATGTTCAACAAAGTCAAAACTATAAAGAGACAATAATAATTTTTGAAAAGGTGCAAAAACACAAGTCACTAACCTGCCCCATCGTCATTTAAAAAATCAAGGCAGTAATAATAATTTTACTATTAAAACTATTGTAAAACCGTTTTAAAAAAGCGTTCAAAAGAGATAGCATCATAATTGGAATGCTCCCTTAGCTTATAGATGCACTTATAGTGCGACTGTAGTTAGTATACTACCTTATGTAGGTACAAGTACAGATGGATGGCAGTGGACTTGCTCGTAAAGGAAACCTAGCACGTCTCAAGTTAAATGAAGAGTTCAATACTTCAAGGAGAAGGAATATGGGAGTGAATGAAGGTAGACATTGATTGGCAGTTGGCGGGTGAAACTCTATTTCCCTTAATTTCCTTGACATTTCCCGGGGTGAGGAAGGAATCTCTATGGAATCACCAAATGTATATGGATTCATCCGGGGTCCTCACTCGTCTCTTCTAGTATACTAATAGGCAACCGCTATACATACCGATTACAGATAGTTGCAGTACTATCTTCATGCCTGCTTGCATAGCACAAGATTCCGTTCCAAAGAGTTAAAAACAAAATAACAAGCCAACTCGAGCAAATTCTATGTTCGTATAATATTATTGGTAAAATGGGAAGAAATATGCGTCGAGGGAAAAGGGGAAAAAAGCAAGCATTCACATTAAATCTATGTACCTACATACCTCCTTGGTTTAGTAAACAGCAGCGGTATTTTTTGCCTCGTGAATTATGCAGTGATTCTAGAAATACCCGCAAAAATTAAACGCAATATAAATAGTAGAATCGTGCTTTTGTCTACAATCCTGATGGTTCTATTTTCGCCTTGCCTTGTAGTTTGTCCCAGCAACTATTACAAGCTGGATACGAACTTTAGACACCAAGATAAAAATACAATCAGATTCTAGTTTAAACAACAAGAACGTTCAAACACGGCTATTATTAGATTGCAAATTGTATTAAGTTACCTGGTTAATCCTGTCAGTAGTCACATGTTTGTCTCAAAGATTAAGCAATGAATGTCCGAACAACCGTATTAGAAAGCTAAAAGCTACGTAAAGTATCTAAATGTCACTGCAAAATATCGTAAGTTCAGTTTTTTCTTAAATGCAAAATGGTCCAATTTATATCCACTATATACATCCAACTTGGGCTCGTATTTTGCAGTTATGGAAAAAAAACTTGACTTGGAGCGTTTTGCAGGACCAGTAGCGAATATCAATCAGAACTTTAGAGGTCGGGTCAAAGTGGAATTAAAGTGCACCCTTGTGATTTTAAAACGAATTAAAATTAGGGTGGAGTTTTTATTCCAGAAACTGATTGGAGTTGACCAGAGCTACTGGCTTAAAGTACATATAAGAGAGTATAGGAGAGTATATATATATAGGATATAAATGTGTATGTATATGATTCAGTCTCAGCTTGTTATTGTGGCATGGCGCTGTAATTGAATTTGGTAATTTTGCTACATTGCAGGTCTCCTGGGTTCGACATCGTGACATTCACATCCTGACTGTGGCCACGTACACGTACACGAGTGATCAACGATTCCAAGCCATCCATCAGAGGTCCAGTGACAGTGAGTGGACTCTACAAATCAAATACACGCAGAAGAGAGATGCGGGCATCTACGAATGCCAAATCAGCACTCAGCCCCATCGGAGTTTCTACGTCAATCTCAATGTTGTTGGTGAGTACGGAGTAGTCAAGTCCGAAGGAGGCTGCACTACATTACGTTATACTTGAATTACATAAGAATTACTTCTATAAGAATCCCACGAATTCATACAGTACATATATACGAGCAGAGCATCCATAGTTAGCTTCCTATCAGTAAAGCCAGAGCCAGGGCAAACAAACAAACATAGCCAACTAGCCTAAGAATGTTTGAATTTTTTTTACATTGCATTGCTCGAGCCAAGCACATTTTCAGCTTCCTTGCTGCTTTTATTTTAGCTATTTTTGCTGGTGTTTATCTATTGCGAGTGTGTGCTCAACCGCACCGCATATATGTACATAAGTGATAGATTTTGCAAATTAAATATGAGTCGATATATAGGCTGCACTATAAGCCACCGGCTGTCGCCCTTTATGAGTTATCTGCCTCGTACATTCTGCAAAATTTCAACCAAGCTTCTAAGGATAAATTCATAATCTTGTAATTTGTGTACTCTAATTGCTCGTAAAAGCTTCCCATGCAAGAACAAGTCTATGAAGATAAGTGAGAGTGACAGTTCCCTTGTTTTTGTTTGTACTTTTAAAAAAACTGTTTTAGTAATTTACAACAATATTAAAAAACTCCCATGGAAATGATCTCTATCTGCAGTTCTACGCACTACCTTCTTAATTTTAATAACAAGCTTTGTGCAACAAGCATGACTTGTGTGCTACGCAGGTAGTATGAACATTTTGTATGTTCTTTGTTTATGGTATACATTAGAGTAGTATGAAAAATTAAATTGCGTTGTCAAGCCTCGTTGAAATCAAAATCAAAGTCAAAGATAGTCGTTGGAGGAAAGCTGAATGGTAAATGGGAAAATCGGCATGGCAGTTGGTTAAACTCTTGCTTTCACTTTCACTTTCCATGAGACAAAGATCGACATGCTCTGTCTAGTGAACAAACAATGCACAACTTACATTTCTTTGAGTTCTTTCTCCGTGTAAACACAAGCAGTCATAAGTAATGCATGAGATTTTCAATGTATTGTCGGTGTCATTGTCTTTGGATGGAGGACCACAGGACAGGATGCGGCTATACACGTTATTGTTATCGTGTTTCTTGTATTCGGGTTGAAAACGGCAATATAGAAGGGAGTGGCGTGCGTAAGCTTCGGCTTGAATTTTCTTTTAAGTGCAAAATCGCTTGTCACAATTTCCTTTAAAATGGAAAATCGCTTTCCATTATTTGCATCAATTTTCGTCGTACAAAAAACTTATATGTATGTACATTATAATATATTTTAAAGACAGCGTAGTATCCTAGAATATTTCTACCTACGCCACTGCCACCGCAGGCTATGCTCGACCATGGTAGGATCGAGTTCGGTAGTGTATCAGTACTACGTAACAGTAACAGTTTACGTAAAGAAATAAGAGACTGAAAAAAAAAACGAAGAAGTTCCAAGAAAAAGATCTTGTGTGGCATGTAAACTATTTTGGAAATGGTATTTGCTTCTGCCTCTACCATCTTCCTATACTGATAGTTACCCTTCTGCTACAACACTGTTCTCGGGAATGTAATGTAATGTACTGTAATGTGGGACGAGCATAAATAAAGTATTGCAATTTAAATGAATAGCAAAGTTTTGACTTTGAGTCTATCTTCACCCTTGCCTTGGTTCTCTTGTCGGCTGGTTGTATTCTGTAGTATAGGAACTACATTGAGAAGAAAACACAAAAGATTTCCGAGACAATTATTGCAAACTCGTTGGAAGAGAAAACTTGTAATGTTGTAATTTACTACTTTTCCTTTTCGCTCTCTCTCTCTCTCTCTTTCTCTGTATCCCTTGGCTAACTAAGAGCTGTCATTCCAAAAACCCACCAACTTTTTGATTAGATTGGACCAGCCGCCCAAGGTATCTCTTTTATAATACACTTTCAAAGACAACAAGCTAACAAACCTCCCTTAAGAACTCCTCCCCCCCCCCTCTCCCCCTATTTTAGCTATTTTAGCTACCATTGCCTTAGCACCTACAAAAGTAAAAGTGCCAGACCAGACCGGCCAACCAGGCAACAGCAGCCAGCCTCAGGTCCAGTTTTGGCATAAAATTTATTTATTCTACATACATGTACACGGTAGTACGGAAACCATCAGTAAATACATGATAATTGCAACAACTTTACCCTCCTAAAAGGTGAATGGCTAAAAGAAAAGTTTTGCTGTAAAATGTGCCAACTTGAAATTACAGTGTTTAAGAAACTGATTTTGAGGGTTTGCAAAAAGCAATACACGGGTAGCTACTCGTAAGTATACAGACAGATTCGACGTTTTTTATCCTTAGTTCATTAGCTTTCATTCCTTTCTATAAAAAAATGGAGATACGTCCTCCACAACAGCGTATTCCCAATACACAAATCTGGAGATCATTATCTCTGATTATGATTGGAATTATTACGTCTAATTATAATTGGAGGACCGCGGAGGGGATTGTCAAGGAAACTTTTGTTGCTTTCTCCTTCTCTTAATTTCTGCAATGCGGAGTGTAGGTGGTTGGCAGTACACTTTTAACTAAGAATAAGCGAAAGTCTAATGATGGACTGTAAGAGAAAGGAGTTCAAAAACAATTATAATCCATAAGTAGGTAGTAGTATAGGGAAACCATAACATATATTATATATATATACATAGTTCCACGGAATGGGAATCAGAATTGGAATTTAAACTCACTATTGTAGACTGAAGTTCCTCATGCATAGCATGTAAATCCAAATCCAAATTCAAGGAAATATAATAAGACAAGCTAATGAATGTAATGAATGAGCGAATGTTTTACAAGGCTTACATTTTAATTCTCCAGATAAAATTAAATACCCATCTGTAGAGTCATTGGGGATTTTAAATATGCATATAGTTCCAGAAAGAACTAGGCTGGTAGGTAGCCTGTACTTTAGTATAGTAGTGTGGGCCTTGCACATATTACGTCAAAATCCTAATATAACTTTGGCCCTTTAAGAAAGAAAGTGAAGAAAGTTAGGCTTCAAGCTAAACAACTGAAAGACCCAAATTCATCGTTAACTGGAGCCTTAGTTCATTAAATAACTGTAGCTATATACTACATTTTATACTGATAGGAGATTTGTGAGGCTATTTCTTGAGAATAAAAATGAGAGCTGCTTTTACATTTATTTGATGGCTGATAAGCTTTTGGAGAAATTAATTCCGGTGGAGAAGAGGGAAGGATCTATTATTATTATTCTCTCACTCACTCACTCAGCCACTCTGGAAAGTAACAAAACTCAGGCACTGAGCCACACACCACACTCCCTCATCATAACGCTCTAAATTCCACGCAGTCCTTCCCTTTAGTTAAGTTTTCGTTTTAAATTCATTCCAGAGCGTTACAATAATTGTTTTATGGGATTGCAATGGATATAAGTGTGTCTGTAGTGTAGTGTCTGGAGTTATAGGGACTATGGTGCAGGTGCTATAGATATATATATATAGCCATGCCTAGTGGCACTGCACTGTTGTTAGTAGCATTATCTGGGTTAACAAGGGGCCTTCTATTCATTACTCCGAGCGCCTTAGAAGATCCTACAGTGACGTTTAAACGTGTAGAATCCTGTCAACGCAAATACGCTGTTTTACACTTGTAAAATGTAGATTCAAAAAAATAATTTTATTTTATTGCAATTTTGGAGAAAGTACCTGAGCTTATTAACCTTTTCGAAACAGCAATATTAGTTTTACACCTTTTGGAAAATGTTGAGTTCTAGTTTTGACCTTTTTGAAAGTGCCAATTTCCAGTTTAGCACCTTTTGGAAAGCGTTGGTTTCTAGTTTTGACCTTTTTGAAAGTGTTGATCTAGTTTTGACCTTTATGAAAGTGCTAATTTCCAGTTTAGCACCTTTTGGAAAGGGTTGATGTCTAGTTTTGACATTTTTGAAAGTGCTAATTTCTAGTTTAGCACGTTTTGGAAAGGGTTGATTTCGGATTTTGATCTTTTTGAAAGTGCCGATTTCCAGTTTAGCACCTTTTGGAAAGGGTTGATGTCTAGTTTTGACCTTTCTGAAAGTACGAATTTTTAGTTTACCACCTTTTTAACAAGGTTAATTTCTAGTATTACATGTTTTGAAAGTTTTAAATCGTAGTAAATACAAACAGTAAACTTACAACTTCATGGTTTACTAGTTGCGAATAGGTTAAAAACATGTATAAAAAAGTGTAAATACCACTTTTTCCGTTGAACCCGAAAAAGTGCGAGGCCCTTTCGTCTGCTTAGTATTATCTCTTAGTTCTTGTGATAATACATGGAGCGCAACCATGGGACGGGGAAAGTCTGGTATAATTACATTTCCGTGTAATAAAAACTTGGCAAAATAAATAAGGAATGGAAAGACTCGACAAGTTAAGTTCTCTTTGAGATAATGAAAGAACAAGCGCCACCCAACCAACCAGCCAACCAACTCACTTGTTCCTTCTCTTCGGATAAGAAAAGTTGATCAACTTTCATTTCACTTCCCAGACTAGACTGGCTCCGAATTAGCATGAGAACCTACGCATCCTGTCAAGAATAGTAATAAGCAGCGAGGAACTAATCGCTAGAGCCTCGGCCGCCCTCCTTAAAAGTGGAGAGTTTAGCTTTTAGCTCCAATTTTGCTTTTTTTTTACTTTACTTTCACTCACTTATTAGTAAAAGTAAGTTGTTGAAGGAGGAAACCATGAAGAGCTCCATAGTTAATACTTTCCCCCAACAAAATAATAATAAATAATATGACCACTTCATATGCAACAGTTTAGTTATTCAAACGGAGAAAGTAGGAGAAAGTAGGCTTGAGCGTTATTTCATTATTGGCAAAGAATAATTATTAGCGGGAGAAACCTCCTATTGCCATCTCTAGGCTGCATATTTTTAGCCTAAATTATGTTCCCATTTTATTTTAATAACTACTATTAATAACGACAAATCCACTTTGCAAAGTTTTTTCCATATAAACATGCGGCCACGGACCAAGAGTAGGGAATTAGAATTGTGGCCAATTTTATGCGTGCGTAGTCTATATTGTGATTGGGAGACGACCTTTATACGATTTTAGGTTCAAAATTAGGGCAAGGAACTTTCACCGGCTTTCAATGAAGGCAAAACATAGTATTGTCTATTGTCCATTTTAAAAAGGTGCGATCCTCACTTTTTTCTCCAAACGCTTAAACGTTTTCCATTAAACGATTTAAAAAAGGCAAAACAAGCTATTGCCCGTCCTTTCTAAAGGGTTGAAAATTCTAGATGGTTACATTTTTAGAAAGGGCAAAACACACACGATACTGACGTTATTATAAACCGTAATAATATTTATATTGAAGCTTTCACACAAGGCAATACACGCTTTTGACCTTTTAAAAAAGTAAAAAATTGAACCTTTTAATTGAATTTTTACTATTAGTGTTTTTGAAAGTGCAGCAGTAGCCAGTGCAGTGACACTTTGAAAATGGTAAAACAGGATATTAATACTTGAAAAAGTGTCAAAATATTGATTTTAACTTTGTCGAAAAATGTATTTACCATTTGCTAACTCAAAAACTAATAAAAATTCATATTTACATGGTCTAGAACATGCAACACAGTCTGTTTACTTCAAAAAAGATTAAAAATAAAATTTAAGCGCTGGCAAACTTCTAAGACGATAAGCTTCCAAAAAAGACAGGTATAAAAGTTTTGTATTTAAAAATTTGAAAAGTAATAAAATTAAAGAGCTATTAAACGCTTTTTTAATTTTAACATTAAAAAAACGTGATTGCAAAAAGCATGCAAATCTCTGGCGCCATTATTGAACAACCCCGTGCTTAAGATACACTTTGACTTTGAGTAAAAGTCACTTTTGAGTCTTAAAGTTGTAAAGTTTGGTAAATTCTGAATTCTTATCGTGTTGACGTATAGCTATATACTGCATCAAATCTTTAGTCTTGCTATAGGCAGTTTAAATCCATTGTAGTCTGTACACTCACCTAATTCAGCTCTCGTGAAAGTAATGAAATTTTTGGCAAATGCTCGTATTTGAATTAATAGAGCTCTCCGTGGCTCAGCCGTGGTAGACTATAGTGCTAATTTGCATTCATTTTCTCAAAGGATCTGTGCCACCACATTGGACGTAAAATTATTAGGTTGGTGTTGGTAGTATATGTATGTATATCCTATGTATACATGCAAAGTGTGGCTAAGTTTGAGTTGGTGTGTATTTAGAGTTTGAAGGAAATTTTCCAGGAAATCTTTTCCTCTCTGCTTTGATAGTAAAACTTGTACTCGGTTGTATGTATGTAAGTACAGATAGTGGCTTCTTTTAAACGCAAAGTGAAAGTTGGAAGTTGAGACGTGAAGAAATTGTATCTATTCTGTAATTTTGGTTTTTGGTTTTACTTCTTAATATCATTTGGCTTCACAATCCAATCACAAGTTTCGCCAATGACTCATCTCCAGTATATTTTGTGTGGCTATGGATAATAACGGGTGTGAAATCCTGAGAATATAAATGTCTCATTAGGGACTTTTCAAATATGACGGTGGTAGCCGATTTTTTGAAAATAGTTAATATTGGCTATACCAAGTTTCTCAAATTTTAAAAACTTTTGTATTCCATCTTTAGTAAAATGCCTTTTTGAAAAGAGAATTTCACGTTTTATTATTTTTAAAAGCAGTAAGTATGCGTTTTAAATATTTATACACTACTATTGCATTGCTTTTTTCACACGTTTTTAAAGCGAGAAATACATGTTTGGACTTTTTTAAAACTGATTTCATGTTTTATACATTGTAAAAGTGTAAATACGCACGTTTTTTTTAAACGATTTGAAAATCCCGGTAATTGTAGAAGTGCTAATTAGGGGCATGTTTTCACTCTTTTAAAGAAAGGTGGTTTCTTCTTTGGTGGTTTTTGAAAGGTCTAAATATTGTGCATTTTGACCATTTTTAATAAAATCGTTTGCATGTTTTGTACTTTTTAAGTGTAAAAACTTGGCTTGTGACACTGTTTAAATTGTCTGTTTCTTGTTTTACACTTTTTTAAGGCAGTAAACACACCCTTTGACACGCGTCAAAAACTCAGTTTCCAGGTTTTCCAGACGGCAAAACCTAAAAACACAAAGTCATTGATTAGACACTGCGTCTAGTCAAAGTCAATTTTATGTTTCGCAATTCTTAAATGAATTAAATTGACTAAAAGCACATACATATTTCCCACTTTTTGCAAACCTCCTTATTCTTGTTTTGCAGTTTTTGAAAATGTTAAAACTTGTTTAAAAATGGCCAAAATTTATACAATTACAGCTTTCATCTGTTTAAAGGGACAATTCCTGTTTTAACGTTTTTATAGTCATCAATTTAATTTACAGTAGCAATGTAAAAATACACGATTTAACATTTTTCAAACTACGTACAAAAAGCGAATGGCATCGTAACGGCAAGGCTCTCTACGGATACAAACATATACATAGGTATAAGTACCTACATATGTAAACGTCTAAGGTAGTCAATTCTATTTTTAGTCGTTTTTTATTCTAAGCTCATAATTTCCTTCTCGTATTTATGCACTACTAATTCCCCACTAAATGGAAAATGCTACTCACTCACTATCTCTATATGTACATATACTTGCCATGGTTTTAATTTCCGATGAACAAAATTCATAACTTTTTGAAAACAAGGCAACTTTTGACTTTCCCTAGTAGCTCTCTCTCTCTCTCTCTCAGCCAACCTCAATCTGTATTTATGTTGTTTTCCCTGTGTAATAAATATAGTTATACCTTCAGATTGGGAGTTGCAAAATGAAAATTTAAAGTTGACTAAAGTTGTTGTTGTGGCAAATATTTTGCCAGAAATATACGTATGCCATAAATATGTATACAAAACATAGGAGTTTGAAAAATAAGTTTAAGTGCCAAGTTGAGGATTTTCCTGAGATTCGTGAGAATCTTTGGCCAAGTCAAAGTTGTGTTTCTGACGATAAGTGATTATAGGTGTAGTTGTACGCATTACCGTAATTCTAAAAATGACACACTGCACGTCTTATTGTTGTATCCCCAAACAAAGAACAACGAAGTTTATGGAACTTTGCAGTTTTTTAGTACATCTACATAATGATATTAGTGGATTCGTGCTATCCAAATCAGTGCTGCCCAAAAATTTCGCTGGTGAAGTCAAGTTTAGTCACGTCCAAAATCAAAGGCAGCTAGTCTAGTCAATTCAAGTCACACTGTTTTCGAGACCTGTCTAGTCTAGTCTACACAAAATTAACCCTAGTCAAGTCTAGTCTAGTAGTCTAGTCAGCTAACCCTTAACATAGGAGGAATCGTGGCTACTAGTCTAGTCGAGTCATTTTTTTTCTACGCCTCTTGCTAGTCTGGTCACAAGTTTTGAAAGAGTCAGCTAGTCTAGTCAAGTCAAGCGGCCGGGAAAAAACCGAAAAGTCTAGTCAAGTCATACTAGACTAGGGCAGCACTGTTTCAAATATGGCGTTTGAATAAGGGACATAACAAGAAATTATAACATTTTTAAGAGGCAATTAGTAATATCACAGAAACGTGTAGCATTGAAAAAACTTTAAAACATAAAATTAACATTTCGAAAGGAATGTTTGTAGTAAAAACAATTACAGTGAGTTTTTGAAAAAAGGTCAAATAGTGAAAAGTGACTTTTAAAAAAGTGAAATACATCAAATTACATAATGCTGTTATAAAACCAGAAAACACTACAAACAGATTTTCAAAAAGTTCCCCAATTCAAAGACCTCCCAAAGAACCAGTACAACTTTTAGCTTAAGGTCTTTGCCAGTAAGTGAGCTTGTGTCTGTGTGCTGCTTTTTACCCGTAAAATATTTACAGCTCAAACAACTGAACGCATTCTTCCTGCTTAACTCTAAAGTCTTGCATCTTGCATTCCTTCAATGTATAAATAATGGGAATCTTTCATAGAAATTAATGCGTAGAACAGGAAAAGGGGGGCTAAGGTTTTTTATTTTAAAGTTGCTCTTTCCATCTTTAATCCTCTCTTTCCGGTTTCGTAGACTCGGGCAAAATTATCTGTAAAAGCATGCTTAGTTCGTTATTAAAATATTTTAATGCTCTTTGACGGAACCCAACGTCCATTTCAAGATTCAAGTCAAAGTACATATGCACCTTAAAACGTACTTTTAAGAATACTGTAAAGTAGATGTAGACACCGCATTCATGGAAATATAATCTGGTGATTAAAAATAAATAATTAAATATTATTTTTTCTTGTGAATTCACAGTGCCTACTGCTTCCATTTTGGGCGGTCCTGATCTTCATGTCGACAAAGGCAGTATGATCAACCTGACTTGCATCATCAAGTACAGTCCCGAGCCACCATCCTACATCTTCTGGTATCATTTTGATGAGGTAACTTCAATCCCATTCAACTTTTATGCACTATTATGTACCTACCTACTTTATAACTAATGCATCAGTCAATGGACCCATGTCCGTATCGGTTGTTAATGCATCCGCAGGTTTAATGAGCACAGTCTATATCTACACAGTTCACAGGAAGTGTGACACGGGTATGTAATTAAGTAGTACATAGGTACATGAGTGTGTATGTAGGTGTAAGCTTATAAATTACAATTACGGAAAACTGGGGTTCTCCAACGCAACGTCATTTATAAAGCCTAGAAAGTGATCTGCTTCGAACTTGTAGATTTCACAATCAGCCTAAGCTCAGTTCTGTTTAAAGGGAGGACAGACGCATTTTATAGACAGAAACGAAGTAGCATTTTACCACCATTATTTCATCAATGACGTGGCAAAATGGCCTATCTAAATGTTTCCGTGCACAAGAAAGCAAAAGTATACGCAGGCAGGCGTAGCCTTTCAAGTTTTAAGTAACAATTTTGAACTTTTTCAAAAACTTAAAAAGAGTGTATTTAGCACCATTTCTAAAACGCGTAAATAGGGAATTTTGCACTTTTTCAAAAACATGTAATTAGGACGTTTTGCACTTTTTAAAAAAACACGTAATTAGGACGTTTTGCACCTTTTCTAAAACGCGTACATAGTACATTTGCTCTTTTTCAAAAACACGTTAATTAGGACGTTTTGCACCTTTTCTAAAACGCGTAAATAGTGCATTTTGCACTTTTTTAAAAACACGTGATTATGACGTTTGCACCTTTTCAAAAACGCGTAAATAGTGCACTTTGCACCTTTTCTAAAACGCGTAATTACGACGTTTTGAACCTTTTCTAAAATGCGTAAATAGTGCATTTTGCTCTTTTTCAAAAACACGTAATTAGGACGTTTTGCACCTTTTCAAAAACATGTATACTATGACGGTTTGCGCCTTTCCTAAAATTTAGAAATGGGGCATTGTGCACGGGTACAAAATCAGGCAAATTAGAAATATTGTCTCTCTTTTGTAGAGTATGGAAATATTACATTTTACACATTTCAAGATCATGCTACAACGTAATTATCCTCTTTTAAAAAATACGCGTACAAGTTTTACACTTTTTAAAGTTGTATAAAACTGAAAATGCGCTTCGCTTTGGGACTGGAAAACAGGACGGCTACGTACATTGATTGCATTTGCATTGTTTTAAAGTTTGGTAATATTTGAAACCCCTACAACTGGAATTTACTTCTTCAGTGGAGTTACGCGTGTAGGGACTGGAACATAATTCAGCATGCAATGATGGACAGAGTAGGAAACGAAGAGAGAAGGAGCGGCCTTTAACTAATGTTTCTAAATAATGTTTTGTAAATCCCAGGTAATAAATTACAATTCGGATCGTGGCGGAGTGAGTGTGATAACGGAGAAGGGCGAGATCACCACTTCCTACCTCCTCATACAAGACGCTGGGCCTGGAGATACAGGCAAATACTCTTGTTCGCCTAGGTATGCATATCAAAAGTGTCTTTTCTACAATCAATTTTTGGAAAATCAATAGTTTACTTTTCATATTTTAAAACTTGATTTTTGTAAATCCATTCATTATCCATAAATTCATTACATTATAACAATTGAATGTACATCACTATCTTAACTTTTATTTATTCACTTAAATTACAGCAATGCCGATGTCGCCAGCGTCCGCGTTCATATTTTAAATGGTAAGTTCACTTCAGTTTTCATTACAGTTTAACACTAATTATAATTGTACTGTAACTAACGATAAGTCACATTTATTTTTAACCTTCTCAAAACGACAATATATCCAGTTTTACATCTTTTTGAAATTGGTAAAGTTGTAGTTTTGATCCTTTTAAAAACTATGGTTTCTTTTTTTAACATTTTTGAAAGTGCTTTATGTAATTACTATTTTACTATAGTTTTGAATGTATTTGAAATCGTTAATTACTAGTTTTAACGGTTTGAAAATTGTAATTTCTTATTTTGACCTTTCTTAAATCGTTAATTTTTTAGTTTGACCTTTTCTAAAGGTGTTAATTCCTAGTTTTGAAGGTTTTTCCAAACGTTGATTTCTATTGTTTCGTCCTTTTCAAAATTGTCAGTATCTCATTTTATACGTTTTGATGCTATGAAACGTTAATTACTAGTTTGGAATGCTTTTAAAATTGTTAATTACTAGTGTTGACCCTTTGAAAATGTTAATTCCCTGTTTTGGCCGTTTTGAAAAGGGTGTCTGAAATATACACCTTCCAAAGTATCTAGAAAAGTATTCCTTCCAAGTGTTTTTCCCATTTCCGAATAGATTAAAGATCAAATAAATGATTAATTATTTATAAGAATTATAATTAATTTTAATTTAGAGGGATTTATTTTTTACTTAATTGTTGCTCGTAGCTTCTAATTGCGATAGGGTTTAACTTTTTTATTTTTGACCAAAAGTTTTCAATTGAATTTAAGCCACAGTCCCATTTTATGACCCAGCAGCGTCCCCTATGACCAATCTTGTGAACTAACCACAGCATAGTATACACAGAAAGCCATGCAATTTCAGTAAAAAATAAAACGTCGATGTGTCAAGTGTCAAACAAAACGACCGAGTATTCTAAAAATTGAATAATAATTCTGTTCTGTTCTAAATTAATGGGATTTTTTGCCTCTGTTTTTTAAAAAATTCTAGGTGAAAGGCCAGCAGCCATGCAGACTGGCTCAGCAAGTCGAATTTTAAATCATCAGTTACTAGTGTTTTCAATACTTACGAATGTTCTGTCGTCAGTGCTCATGACGGCCTGCTTACGAGTTTGGATTCCAAATTATTTCCTCAGGTCATCATCAGCCGACACAGCAGGCCCCCTTCAACTAAGATAAAAGTTGTAGAAAAAAACTCACAAAAAAAACACAAACAATTTTTCCTGAAATATATAAAACTAATTAAATTTTTAAAAAAATACTGAATAGTATAACAAACTACTGATAATGAGTCTTTATACTACACACATACATACTACGGTAATTTAATATAACAAACATACAACATAATAATTTGTTCATAGTTTATACAGAAAAAAAAAATATTATATGCCCGTCTCTTACTACATATACATACTATGACAAGTACTCTGCAAAAAACAAAAATGTAATAAAATAAATACTTGGTGTACTAATTTGTAAAATAAAAAAAATATAATATTTATACATAAAAAAATACATGAAAAAAAGATAAATAAAAGCTAATCTCCAAAACATACAAGAAGTATTGGTCACACGTGTAACATAGATTGACAGACGTCGTCGTTTCGGGTTTCGGATTTCGGATTTCGGACGGACACCGAGAGATCGACCAAAAGCCAAAAAAAAAAGAATATTTTGTACCAAGAAAAATATTTGCAAGAAAGAAAAAGAAAAAATAATTAAATCTCCTCATACAATTTACAAAGGACAAAAAAAAAGTGGCGGGAGAAAAAATACTTTTAACTATGTACATAAGTTTAGCTGATTTGTACGAACTACGAACTACGAACGGATACACAACACGCGTAGAGAGTCAAAAAACAATATTAAAAAACATTCCAAGATTGTAGTTAATTGTTACAATTGACAATTAGAGTGTAAAGTGAGGATTTTGTATTGAGTGTGGGTTGACGTAGTAGAAGACTTGCTACGCCGTATTATTTTGAAGAAATATAAAAAAAAATGGACAAGATAATAAAATATACTATAATAAATAGTTAATTAAATGTGTATATTATTGTGAAAGTCAAAACTGCAGATTGCAACTTCACACCAGTGTTTTATTATTAACTACTGACAGTAATAAAAATTACAGTAAAAATTAAGCAAATCGGACTAATGCTATCTATAGTGCTATAAGTAGGTATGTTATATGTATATATGATATATGTACACCTCTAGATATACGATACACGAACCAATCATGATCATTAAAATGAGTGCTAACCTTTAATGGAACCGAGATTCATCGAATTGACATTTTTTTCGTATTATTTTGACGCTGTTTAACCTTGAAACGGTAATATACTTAGTTTGGAAGGTTTTTAAAAATGGTGATTTCTAGTTTTTTGGCCTTTTGAAAGTGTTATTTACTAGTTTTGACCTTTTTGAAAAAGTGTTATTTACTAGTTTTGACCGTTTTGTAAAAGTGTTATTTACTAGTTTTGACCGTTTCGAAAAAGTGTTGTTTGCTAGTTTTGACTACTTTCAAAAAGTGAAATTTACTAGTTTTGACCGTTTCGAAAAGTACATTTTATGGAATTAGACACTTTTGTAAAGCGTTCTTTCCTTAATTAGTTCATCAGTTCTGAATAGGTTAATCAACTACCAATATCAGTTTAATTTTTCCAACTAAATTCTGTTTGTCCTTCAACGATTCGACAAACCTAGCTACTTACAATAATTCTGTAACTGAAAACTTTTCGACACAATTTCGACCGTTCGTCAAATTTGAAATTTGAAATTAAATCAAGAACCAAGATGAAGAAATCACACTAATTAGTAATTCCTAGTGCTTATTATCAAATCACTAATTTGTTGGTAACAGTCAGTGCAGTGTGACTCGCAGTATTCTGCGTTATCTTTTGTAGAAGAATCAGTTTAGCCGTAAATCGTAAATTAGACTGTCAATTAGTAATACTTAGCTGTCCATAATTCTCCATAAATAGGGGCACAAATACATAGTCATGAGATTTTCTTTGAATAGCTTTGAAAGTCATTTCTTTTCCATCAGGCAGGGAACTTACTCCTGTATTTTTATTTTACTAGGAATGTGTTGCTTAACAATGCAAATCGTCGATGTCGAATCGAATTTATGCTGTTAATGTATGAATACCGGATGTTCCAGCCAGAATTCAAAAGTGAGACTAAAATTCTAATATAAATCCTAACAACTGTCACAGTTTGATTCTTGAGCAATTAACTAAAGGGAAATCTCATTCAAATAACAAAATTAATTGTTCAGACCGATTCCAAATGAATGTAAATGCTAAGCTAAACAAATATAAATGCAAAAACGTCAAAACAAGGAGTGACCCTACGATTTACGTTATTTGAAGGTCAAGTTCCTTCTCATTGTACACTCGACGACAGTGACTGGCAACATTTATTGTCTATTTATCCCCCTGGCTGTGTCTTTAAAGTTCTGGAACAACTATCATTTTGTTTTTGACAAAGACTATTTAACTAGGTACCTACGTGTTTGCACACCATTACAACTAATAAGCCTCTATACATAGATGTTAATTTAAGCTGTCAAATGTGATTCAATTTGCATATAAATACACCATTTTTTTTTGTATTCTCCCCTTTAGGCAGTTTATTTTTAGACGGTCGAAACAGCGCGTCATCACACGGACTCGGACTGTTGTTGGTAATGCTAATGACTGACAGACGTACAGAGCAAAGTTGTAGGGAAATTCGATAGTTATTTTTCATTTTTGTGTGCTTCTTGATTGTTATTGTGTTTCATTCCAATAGCTAACAGAGAAGTTCGTAAACAGAAGCAGCAACAGCATCAACTGATGATGACGATGGTAATATTAATGGTTTTGATGTGAATTAAATAATTTATAAAGTAGTCTGCCGTCTAGACTGCATCGCATCGTTGAGACTGGTCTGGGTTTATTTATTTGAAGTAACAAATACAAATAACTATGAACTACTGCTTGTTTGTCTGAATCAAAATCTGAATCTAAATCTATACTATCATCACGATCGACCAGTGAACTTTGATTTGTTTGTGTGTCTACTATTTTGATTTGTTTAAATCTACACAGCAATGACTAATCTGTTCGGTAAATTAATGGAAGAATTATTTGAAAAACGGAATATTTTTGTATATTTTATTTCGGGTATTATGAATTATGGTGAAGTTTTGCTAGATTTCGGTGAAAAAATGTGGGGAGGTCTTTAGATTTCACATAATTTCATAATTTATGGTGGCTTTATGACATGGAAGATTGTGTAGTTTCTTGGGAAGCAGGTCATTATTCCTTTGGTTTGGTTTTTTCCATTGATTCATCATTGTCTGAGTGAGTCAGTTGAGTTGAAGTAGGTACCTTCCTACTGATCTTCTACTGAAGAAGTAAGAAACAAGAACTCAAGAACCAAAGAACCAGCCCTCCTTTTGGAGGTTCACATATGGGATAGAAATTTAGGTGCAGATAGACTTTTGATTTTGATGACTCGCTATGCTGATTATGTGCAAATTTTTTGTCATGGTTGGTTCCATTCGGCATTCCACAGAGAAGGAACGAGATGACACACGGCGAAGGAGCCACAAAAAATAGGTTTTATGATGAATGAGTATGAGTGTGTGTGTGTGTATGTTTGGCTTGGGATGGGATGGGATGTTCTTCTTGGGGTTTAGTTTTACTTGGAGAGCTCACTGTCTATTGTGTGGGGTCATTTCATTTAATACGTTGCGTTGGAGCCAAATGTAGTTGGACTTTGCTTTCGTTCTCAAAATTGCTAATTTAAAGACCATTGTTTTATCTGTAATGGCCGTCCGCACCATAGTTTTCCTTTTTTGAAAACATAGTTTTACTTTTTAGCCTTTTTTGAAAACATAATTTTACTATTTGGCCTTTTTAAAGACGTCTAACTGCTTTATTTTATCCATTATTAAAAACTTCAACCTCAATTCTGTGTTTTACCTGTTTTGAAAAGGTGTATTTACAACATCTGTCCTGTTTCAAAAAATTATAATTACATTATTTGATCTTTTTCAAAAACACTTAATTACACTTTTTAATCGTTTTTTAAAAGGACTTCATTTGATCTGCCATAAAACATCTGAAACTACCTTTTTTCCGTTTCATAAACGTTCAAATACACTGTTTAACCTTTTTCGAAAACTTATAACTACCTTATTTGATCTGTTTTGAAAAAGTATGTCCAATAATAAACTCTATTACTATTTGTGCTGTTTCGAAAACGAAGTTATTTTTGCAAGGACCCTGACCGCCCAATGTCTGAATTAAATAAATGTGGACTCTGGATCCATGGTTTTAAATCTTTGCTGCATGCATTGTATTAATATAGGATTGTATGAGAGTTCGAATCTGAGTTATTTGGTTAGCTGGGCTATGTCAAAAAAAACCTAATGAGACACTAGCTCAAACCAAACCAAACCAAACCCTATCAAATTACATGTGGAATAGCACAGTGGACAGCACGTTCTGATTATTCTAAAGTTACGTTCGCAAGGAGGTACTTTGAATCTTTGAAGTTGGTAGTTACAATGATTATGATACAAGTTATGCAAAAATTCGCACTTTCAGTTGTCAAATTATTCCGATCCAAAAGAGCCACGTTTATAAAAGGTGATGGAAAAAACCAAGTCAAACCAAACCATCGCATCTCACTAGTCAGTACTTAACACTTCTTCATATACCAAAACTTACCTGTTGTGGCTCCTATTGTACAGATTGTCAGAAGAGAAGAACAAGATGTGGTCGTGAGATTGTAGTTGTAGGATTAGCAAAATTGCGTCTTGCATAACATGTTCGCTTTGGTGCTAAAGACTTTAATAATTTGAGACCCACTGTTGAGACTTTTATCTCAATTTCAATCTTGTAGGACTGAGCAGAAAACACTGCACTGCACTGGACAAAGAGATGCATAATTCCATCCACTAAGAAAAGCAAAGCAAAGGCTCAACAAAAGGAGCTCAACATTTATCACAAAATGGAAATAATAGCAAATAAATGCCAATTTGTATAGGTGCATTGGCTGTATGGGTATAGCCAAGTTTTAGTTGAGTTTTGGAGCCTTGCATTAATTACTTCATAGTCCCATAATTATTACAAGTGTGCATTGACTTCCAATCTTAAACCTATGAAAATATTATGATTTATTTTACATAGTTTTCAATGGAAAGTTTCATGCTTGGAAACAGTCAAAAGTTTTGATTTAAGACTTAATGTTTTGCCAGTTTTAAAACTACGACCTGAGTTCCTACATTTTCATTCCTATTTGTGAAAAAGTTAGTAACACTTTCCAGAATCCCTCATTTTTGTTGTTCTACACTTTTTGAAAATGAGTATGTAATGTTTCGACACTTTCTAAAAGTGTTTGTTTAATGTTTTGAAACTTACAAAAATGCTAATTTTGTGTTTACGGCCTTTTCAAAACTATGAATTAGGTTTTTGTTACCTTTTAAAAGCTCCCAGTTCATATTTTACCATCTCTCAAAACCGTTAATTTAATGTTTTACACGTTTTTGAAAGCTTAATTTCAATTTTTAGTTTTTGCAAAAGCGTTGATTGAATTTTTGACACTTCCAGCTGTACTCGTTTAAACTTGAACTCTGTACACCTTTTCAAAAAAGAGCATATACCTGTTATTTCACATTTCAAAAACCCCAGTTTTCTTTCTTTTTGCATCTCTTCCAATTTCCCAAGCGTTAATTTAATGTTTTTTAACACTTTTCTTAAAAATGTATTTGTATGTTTTGACAAGTTGTAAAAGCTGTAATGGAATGTTTTTATGCACTCTTAAAACAGTTTCCACGATGCATTGTGTTTTGAACACATACTTTACGCAGTGCTGTGCCGCAGTGCCAAAAAAAACTACAAACAAAAGAACCACTCTGCCCCAAATGCCACATGCTATACGATTTGTAATACATGCAAGACCCCTATAATACCAGGACAGATCTCATCGTCAGAATAGTGACTATACGCACCTACCTTTTAAACCCTCACAATTATCTGCTCACAACAATAAACATAATACTAATAATTTACTTGGCATTCGTTCCTGGTCGTTGGGGTTCGAGTCTGGATTTAGTAGTTGCATGTACAACAGCATTATATTTACGTCTTGCAAGACTGCCTTTCAATGGAAAGACGGGAACAAAAGAAGTTGTCAGGATTTATTCACTAAATCTTCCCACTCATTTACTATTATTAGTGTGTCTCTTTCTTTCATTCATTCCTTCTTTCTTTCTTACCATCCATCCATCTAGCATCTGTCCATCTGTCCGTCTGTTCAACATTACGTAAATTTCCCATTATGATTTGTATTATTATTTAATGCTATGATTAGGACTTGGATTCATTACTTTTTGTTAAGACTTCTCACCCTATTACTCGCCACAGCACAGGAATTAGGGGCCTCAACAGATTTCTTGTGAAGCCTATTTATGTATACCTACCCACTTGACATAATTTCCTAAGGATGCCCACAATTTTATTCCTTTCCCAATACAATTCAATTTAGCAAAAGAAGTATTACAATCACAAAGTGTTTCATTGACCTGAAATAATTAATGCATAACTTACCGGGAAAAAAAGCATCGTTATTGTGTCGAAAGGATTTCAAAGTTGGACTTGTAAGTAGCGTCTTAAATCAAAAGTTTCGGCTATCTTATTAATTTCGTTATAGGCTTAAAAAAATTGGTAAAATATTCAAATTCAAAATAAAATCACTATTACAAATGAGCCACGCCACAACAGGAGGAAACTGTACTACGATTTGGTACGAAATACAGTAGGAAAATAAATGTACACGAATAGTCGAATAGCCATAAAATAGTAATACATATTTACGATGAACACACACACACACACACAAAATGATGGTCCTTGTAACTCTAAATTACTTTTGTCTATAAAAGTGAACAAAAATAATACATAGTGTACTAAATTACTGATACTGCTAAATTACATGCATAGTTACATACCTACAACCTTACTGCTACTATAAAGTTTTAAATGTGACGCGAGTTTTTAATCGAAAAATTGGGTGTAATTTATGACTATTGAGCGAATGCGGTATCATATAATTCATAAGTGTGTGCAGTTTATGACAAACACAGATGAAATGAACTCTGTCATTTGTATTACCTAATTGTACTGTAATAAGTAATACGTAAAAACAAAAAAACATTTTTAAAAACAAAACTATGGTGTAATTGCCGGATACTGTATAGTACACTGTACAACTCTATATAACTGTACTGTAATGTAAAAGAATTTAATTATTTAATTATGATGATATAAAAATACTGACTACATTTTAAAAACTGAAATAATAATAATAATAATAATAATATTGTTATGTAATTACCGATGTACTTTGCGAACTATGTATAGAGTAGGTGTACAAGTATGTACATACATACATAAGTGTATAACCTACCTGTACTTACAAAAAATATGTAACTAGCACGATACATACATACATATACCTACCTACCTACAAAATATAGATAGGTACCTCAAATTCAAATACTGAGAAATTTGAATTTGAATTTAAAATTGACAAATACGTTGGTACATACTTTGTAACTGCATTGTAAGCTGAAATTGTCAGAATCTCCCGATCAAGGTCAAGGTATTAAAATAAAAACTAATTAAGGAAGTACATACAGTCACCCGCAAACACACAACACAACCACAACAACACACACACACACACACGCCCACACAAAATCTAGACGAGCTCTAAAGTAAGGTTGAAAATAATGAGGAAAACTGTTTTCAATATTAAATATAGACGAACTTAAAATCAAGAATTAATCTTTGTTATCCAAAATTATTACTACTGAATAAATGAAGATACATAATAAATGAAAAAAAAAATCCAGAATGAAAATGATGATGCTGATGAGATGACCGATGAATTGCATCGTGAAATGGTTTATTTTAATTATACAAAAATCTTAAATCTTTATTATTGATTCTTCGACCGCAACTTTGTAAATACGGCAGATACATACATTTACACACATGTATAAATCATCTTATAGTTATTTCATTATAAAAATGTTCTCTCTTTTTGCCTATATCCAGCTATACATTTTATATAATACATATTATTACTTTTCGTATATTTAAATTATCACATTAAGTCACACTCATAAAATTTAAAAATATTAAAACACCTGGCCACAGATGGCTATCTTTTTTTCCTTTCATTCTGTCTAAAGGTAGGCTACCTACCTACATACCTACAAACATACCCGGAGGCTACTTACAATTATTACTTATGGTTTAATTATTATTAAAAAGTACTCAAACATTACATATATAGGAATTAGAAGTATAAAAAAGCGTAGATGTAACAATTACGTAGACATTTAGCATTACTATACAGGTACTTATAGATATCCGTTTTTGCATTATAAATCCCAAAAAAGTTTGAAGGCTCTTCGTTTTACTAATCACTTTGCTTTTGGGTTTGCAAAGCTCTAAGTACATTGGGTCATATCAGAATTAAAAATTAGACATATTTTTTAAAGATGGTGATTTTTGCAAAATACATATACGACTGTTTTTTTTCTTCTGCATTATCTACAAACATTATATTTCATAATTATTGCAATTTTTGACAATATTATAGTCAGTCCTTGAAAATGTAATAATAGGAATGTGCAAGTAGGGAAGGAAAGTGCACTACAACTTAAGGAAAACAAAAACAAAATGCAAAAATTAAATAATTTTTAATTTTTGTATTCCTTTGTCGCCTTCAGTTTTATTGACTTGGCAAGTGTGCGGAAAAATAAATCCGGAACTGCTCAAACAATTTACCCATCCTTTAAGCTACGAAGCATCACATTTCATATATAATATTATTACCATATAACAATAATATATTTATTGGACATTAGGATTACAGGTACAGGAAATTGACTTAGAAAAAGGTAATCATATCCTCGCAAAAACTAAATTTGGCGAATTCTTTATGATACATTTTACTGTGTCCATTTTTTTTATTTGCGGTGGTGGCGTGTAACTTTTAAAATTAACCACGGCACTGATTTGGATGGATGATTTTTATTGAGGAAAACAAAACAGAAAATTATATATTTATGTATATATACTTTCTGCTTTGGCTTGCCCGATGTGGATCGCTTCACTAACTTCGTTACGAACGAACAACGTGGTGGTGGTCTATTACCAACAACTATACCAGCGACCAGCAGTAGCAGTAAGAATAAGAACGAAGAAGACACTCAAGACACTTCACACCGATACACTCTTTCCTATGCCTATATCTATATATTTATATATAATTGTAGGTATAGCCTTGGGTTGATTTAGAATGAGGGGCCTTGCAATCACGCTGTCATAGAAATGAGGTTTTGGAAAAGTATATTTGCGGTGTTCTAGACATTTTAAAAAGGTTAATAGGTACACGTATAATTTGGTCAGGTTTGACGCTTTTTGTTTTACAATATTTCAAAATGTTAATATTACATTTTTCCTTTTTTGAAAAAGACTAATAACATGTTTAACACCTTTTCAAAAAGGTATAATCACGATTAGCCCCTGTTTTTAAAACATGTATTTATTTTAAAGTTTTCCCTTTTTAAAATAGGTATAATAACAATAATGTTTCGCAACTTTTGAAAATGCTAATATCACGATTTGCATTTTTTGAAACAAGTAAATTCATTTTTGGACCTTTTTGAATATGACTCGTTCGACCCCAAATTGTATAACATCATATTTGCAAGGCCCTTTAGCCAGTTTCTTGCTTATTATCTTAGAAAGCATATTATAGACATAACATAATGTGTAGGTACACTCGTAACGTTGATTCGATTACACTATGAAATATCATTTATACGCTCCCATCATCACTAAAGTAATTAAGCATAATTGAGATTTGCAGTTTGTACACTAAAACTGCGCACTAATCCAAAAAATAATGGGGAATTACATAGATAAAGATGTTACGTACCTAACTACTCCTAGAGAACTAACACTGATAAAGGGACAAAATACAAAATGAAATAATTACTTGGCGCTTACAAAAAAAAATATATAAGCTTGTGCTAACAAATTGCTCTGTTATCAGGATTGCCGTAATCAAACTCGCAACAAAGGCAACAATGCTGATGCAGAAAATACGAAAGCACTGATGCAGCCACTGAACAGCAGATGCATAGTTCTAGGTAGGTAACTTGAAAAAAGACTCTGACCCAGTTATAATTTTATATTGAGGGAAGATACATAAAGTGTCACGGTCGGTTGTGCTGTCTGTTGGCAATAGTTAAGAGTGCATAGACTCTCTTCAGTGATTCTACTATGATAGAAACAAAAAAAATCATCACAAATTCGCAAGCCGATGAATATGTAGGTAGGTAATTACATGCAGTCGCTCACTTCACGTCTCTCTGTGGGCACAATCCCGTTTGGTACTTAATTTCTATCAATAATACCATAACACCATAATAAGGAAGGTTGGTGCATCAAATTGCACACGATTTGAGGCAAAATCCCCAAATATTGTGCAACGCTTGCCACATAACCTATTAATAGGTAATTGACTTGTCCCTTTTTTAGCGTTTCGTGATAGTGTAACTTATGCATGTAAATTTATATATGTAGGTTACAATTATGTGTACTATGTATTATTACCTATGCACTGTTTACAGCATCCTATTAGAACATTATCCTTTTAGAAATTCTGCCAACTCATGCCTACTCACTAGTCAGCAGTCACTAAAGTTTGAGTAAAAGTAAACTATTCAATGGGATATTATTATAACTTATAACTATAGGACGAAAAGGTTGAAAGGAAAAGGATATAATAATATGTACACAATAATATGGGCTTAAATGGCAAGCAATAAATTGCTCTCACTCACATCACATCACATCACATCCACAACACAATACAGCAGAATGGATCCCATAATGTAGAGCGTGGGTGAAGATGCAAACCGGCACCTATTCAATTTAACTACAAACGAAGTATCATCTAGCATATAAATTCCAATGCAGCTACAGACACAGTTACATTTATAACAGAATGGATGACGCATTTTCAAAATACCTTATTATGGTAAGTGCGTTTCATGTTTTGAAAACATTGTTTTCAAAACCATACGATTTTTTATATTTACCTCTTTCAAAAACATGCAAACATGACATTTTGCACCTTTTCAAAAAGATGTAACTAGAATAATTTAGACCTTTTCAAAAAGATACAAATATGGCATTTTCCATCTTTTCAAAGCATGTAAAAATATGTTTTCAAGATTTTCAAAACCGCTTGATTTTAACAATTTGTCCCTTTCAAATACATAATAAAATGACATTTTGCATATTTTGGAAAAAGCGCGATTAAGACAATTTGCAGGTTTTTAAACGGATCGAAATAGGTCTGATAGGTCTGACAGGTTACACTTTTTCAAAAACGTGGAAAAGAAAAAGACATCACGATTGCGAAACTTTTTTTAACTATTTAAATACGATGGTTTGCATACCTTTTAAAAACAAAATTTCAAAAGTATCAATAAAATATTTTACCCCTTTTCAAAAATGTGTAAAGTTTTTGACAGCCCAATTTGTGCAAAACAAATGGGCAAATTATCTGTATCTGTAGGATGAAGCATCCTTAATCACAGAACTGAATTCATGTCACTTGGTTTTCAGTCACTGATGGATGTGAGCCATTTTACATCTTAACTCACGCCATGCATTAGTAAAAAGGGTATATTGGTCATGGTGGACCTGGGATTAGGTACATTAGGATAATGAGCATGAATGGATCCTAACTTTATGTTGTTGTGTGGGAAATGTTGAAAGTGAATGACAAGAAAAATTAATACCTCTGCTGTATTCATTTTTTTTTACTGCTGCGTGCGTTGGTCTTGTCCCATTATCTATAGTAATCTAAATGCGTTTGTCCTTGGAGTCTTCGCGTCGTACTCAATTCAATTTCAGATACTAAAGTAGGTATATCTACAGCCCTTTAAGTTAATGCATTTTCTTTTGGTGGATTTTTGTTTTTTGTTTCTTATTTGTAGTATTTTGTAAATTTGTAGATACTAATGACTGTGATTGTGGTCGTGATGCGAATGGTCCTCATGATCATGGAAGCCGGTAGGTGCATGTGAGTCATGATCGTGATCTCCATGTCCGTCCAAGAAAGTTCCATTCACAGAACTTGGGGACGAGTGACTGTGGCTGTGACTTTGACATTTGTGATTGTGATTATGTCCTCCTGTAATTCAAACCAAGGCATTTCGCAATATTAGACATCGTTAGGTACGTTACAAAGTATAAATACACCTCGACCGACAGAGATAACGGCTACGAAAGGTCTTAAGATGAACACGTGCGACTGTCGGATGAGCCGCAGAATGTACAGTAAATAGAAAAAGCTACACACTCGGCACTTCAACTCACAACCTTTAATCTATCTTGGGATTTAGAATGATTTCGAAGTTAGTATCTTCTACATTTTATGAGGTTGCACAATTTCCAGTTTATATCTATTTACAGTTTCATTTCCCAAGCGCATAAAACTAGTCCAAAGACACTGACAA
>JAQFZC010001246.1:0-32507 GCA_034695205.1 Dicyrtoma fusca
GCTACAGCTATCTTACAAGTATTTGATACAAACAGTAGGTCGATAAGAGAAGATGTATTGCTAGTTACACGAGTACTACGTTTAATAGTTTGGCATAGGTCATACGTATTAGCTAAACATAGTAGGTCCTTTCTATACATACTAGGGCATAGCAGGTCAATGTTAAGATCACCCATCATAATTATATCAAGTTGCATGGCTTTAAAGTGCAATAAAATATTATCAAGACATAGAAATTTGTTTACACTAACATGAGGTGGTCTATAGATAGTAATCAATACAAAAGGACGATGATAAGGAATGGAACATTTAAACACATGAAGCTCAAGCTCAGCGGGGAGCTGTACAGAGTGTGTTTGTTCGATTAATGAAATATTATCTCTAAAATAAATTATCGGTCCACCACCACCACGACCAACCCTGTCCTTTCTATAGTTACTATAGCCATTGATACTGAACTGTCCTAATACTACATGTTCATCGAACTTACTCTCTAGTACACTTATAACATCAAAATTATAACTATTAATGAATGATTTAAGGTCCTCAAATTTGCTACAGTTAAGACTGTTTATATTGATAGAAGCTATCTTAAGACCTTTACATACTTTAGGATTGATAAGATTAGTGCGTATAGATATACTTACATTTTCCAAGATATCATCATGGATTTGATACGTGGGAAATAAACAACCCATACAATACCACTTCTCATCTACAGATCGAGAGTGCACATTTGATTTGTCACAGCACAGACAGTCAGTAAGCACAGTAGAGTTCGTACAGCTATCACAGATCCAAGGTGATAAGGACACACTTTTGAAAGTATTTAGGTCCATTTAAATACAAGTTCGATGATAAGATAATCTGCAGGCCTCGCACTGTAAGCTACAGCGTGCATACCCAAGTTTAGCTTTACAGGTTCTACACTTACGCACTGTATGTTTGGAGTTGCCCATAATGACCAGGATGTGAGTTCCAATAGTAAGGGAAACAGGAGTAGGAACAATAGAGGTAACAAAAAACTCAAGGAGTTTTTAGGGACTGCAGTAAGGACGAGTAGCAGAGTTAAACAACTTGCTTGGAGCCCTTCCGAAAGCAGTATGAAGATTTCTTGGATATCCAGATTTCTTGAACACACAGATTGCTTTGCCATCCAGAATTCTTGGCACTACTTGGACTACTTGGATATCCAGATTGTTTGGACATACAGATTGTTTGGATATCCAGATTGCTTGGACATCTAGACTGCTGAATATACAGATTGCTTGGATATCCAGACTGCTTGGACATGAAGATTGCTTGGACATCCCAATTAGGCAGTCTGGATATCCAAGCAATCTGTATATTTAGCAGTCTAGATGTCCAAGCAATCTGGATGACCAAGCAATCTGTATGTCCAAACAATCTGGATATCCAAGTAGTCTGTATATCTAAGCAGTCTTGATGCCCAAGCAATCTGTGTGTCTAAACAATGTGTATGTCCAAGCAATCTGGATACTCAAGTAATCAGGATATCCAAGCAATCTGCATATTCAGCAATTTGGATATCCAAAGCAATCTGGATGTCCAAGCAATCTGGATGTCTAAGCAATCTGGATGTCCAAGCAATCTGGAGCAATCTGGATGTCCAAGCAATCTGGATGTTCAAGCAATCTGGATATCTAAGCATTCAAGATGTTACGCCAATCTGTGTGTTCAAGAAATCTGGATATCCAAGCAATCTGTATGTCCAAAAAATCTGGATAACCAAGTAGTGTGGGTATTCAAGCCGTCTGGATGTCCAAACAATCGGTCTCAAGTCCACATAATGGAAAATGGACTTGGGACACATTACAACTAAGCATAGACTGGACTTGGGACAAATTGCATTTACACAGACGTAATGTCTTATGGTTGCTCAAGACCTCTAGATTGCGTCCAATAAAATTTGGTAGCAATAAAGCATTTAAACGATTTTTTCGCGGCGTGACATAACGATTTTGAAATGGTACTACTGACCCATGTCACGTTTTGTCACCCTGCGTCCCCCCACCACCGACCGCAACTACCGTGACGTACTTAATGAATGACCCCTAATGTAGCTTTAAGCCAGTTTTAAACTATACATCGCAATATCTACTGCTTAAGTTGCGGTTTAAAATTGATTTCACGGATTGAAAAATTAATATCGTCGGTAGTTACCACAAAATAACCATTGTTTTTACAACCTTGTTAAATGAAATTACTGTAATATTATTGAAAAGCTGCAATGATTTTTACGATAACTTTATTTATTAACAACAAAACCCAAAATTACTGGCACCAGTAATCACAATAATAAATTACAGCTCGTTTTTCGCTTGAAGCTTACAGGACACGATGCACAGTAAATTACACCTCATTGCATTACATTGCCTTTGCCTACTGACTAGTGCAGTGTAACTGCCAATACTGCCGACTGCCACCGTCACCATACTCACCATTCATAGTTTTCCTAGTCAACTGTGTATTGTACGGTAGTACGGTGCAGTGCAAATTGCAAAAGATAAACTTTTCACTGTATTTCTTACATTATTTTTGTTTTGACGTGAAATTATAATAATAATAATATATTATTACTGCAATTATTTATTGCAATTTTAATTATTGCATTACAATTTTACAATAATAATATTATTATATAACTTTTATTTCATCCAGTTGATTTGTGGCCATGGCCGTTAGTGACAACACAACCCCTATGCCCCTATTGCATTACAATAATAATAAATTATAAAAATAAGTCAGTAAAGAATTAAAACCTACTGGCGCAATAGTTTAAAATCTTAACATTTATTTGTAAGTCAGTGGGAGTTTACGTAGGAGTAGGAACGTACTTGCCACAGTGCAGTGCAGTGCCACTTGCTATAGGTGCTATAGGTGAAACTACAATCATGGTCCTCAAGAAGATCTAGATCAAAGCATAAGTAATCATGAATTAGACTTAATGTTAAATAAAATTGTAGGGCAGGAGGACCGCAGAGCCTTGAATAACATGTTAACTACGTGCCAAAGATGGCACACTGCCCTTCGCTTTGGCGCCTAGCCCTTTGGCCTGGCACGTAGCCCTTTGTAGTGGCACGTAGTGCTTTGCCCGTTAATACTAACCGGAAAATGAAAGAGACTCCAAAAGCGAAATTAAGTTGTTGTTTTAGAGCTAATTTTCTTAATATTCCTAGATTTCTATCTCGGAGTCTGTCTAATTGATCGAGCTGTGTGCTTGTTGCTTAAAAGCACACTTTACTTTCAAGCCAAACATTTTCTTCATTGCTACAGGATGCCTCAAAAGACCGGACTTTCTTAGGACGAATAGGCATAGATCTTATGTATCGAGCTTTGTACGCCTATGGCAAGGGCAAGGGGCTTACTGATCCATTACTTGCGTTAAAAATCGAATCTTTCTTGGTCTAAAATAATCCGCAAGCACGGGCTAAAACATTTTCAATTGAAATAGCACTACATTTTTATAGTCCTATTGTAATAAATGAAAACTGTGTTAAATAACTATGTTTTGCGAGGGAAGTAGCCTTACGTATTTTCTTGTAATTACAATAGTTTTACACAACCCTTCGTTTTTGACATGCTGCTTCAGAAAACAATTATTTGAACATTACACAAGAAAATTCGCAAGGGCACAACACGCAAGAATCCAAGAGGCTAAAACAGAAACACATTGTAGTTATTTTTCAACAAGCTTGCTCGCTTCGCTCGCACATTGCATCATTTGAAGAACAGGGCTGAGGCATAGGAGAAAAGCCAGTTTGTTGGTGTTTCAAAATTATCGTTTTTGTGCAAAAGATACGTGCTAAAAATTGTTAAACGACCCCGTTTGCTTAGGAAACTAACACAAATGGCGCCACCTCAAAAAGTGTAGTCTCAGCTACCCCGACCCACGTTTGGTGAAGTTTTCAACATTAAAGTAAATGGGGGAGTTCAAAGGACCCAAGTCTATATCCGGTGGCGCCATTTGTGTTAGCTCCCATAATTCTTTTCAGACCAGTGTTGTATTATGTTCAGAGATTTTTCAAATCGTTCGTTTTTCGGACTTAAAGCTGTGCAGACTTCTTTTTCTTTCACGGCCGGGGAAAACTGTTCGTATGCATTCTGTTCGAGCCTGTTGACTGCACGGTCGCGGGTAGCGGCAACTGCTACGCGTGGTAAAAACTACGACGATTAGGCAAACAGGGAAAACGTATAGACAGGAACTGCCCTTGTGTAGTGGAAACGCTCGTTCTCTTCTCGTTTGTTCTTGGACGGGAACGGGACGAAATAATGGACCGTTCGTCTGAACTGAACAAATTACAACACTGTCCGAGACTGGCTTTGTGGATGTGATATTGCTCTAGTAATAGATTCTTGTACTAAAGAAGTATATAAAGCTAATAAAGTTACCAAATTATCATTGTAAAAAATGCATTGCCCTTTTTCAACCCCTAGTTGTGCCCTTTTTCCAAAATTGGCACGTAGAATGTTTGTCTTATTCAAGGCTCTGATTTCTCTAAACAGGAAATGTTTCCAAGTTTCGTTAAAAGAAGTTTCTGCTTAAACAAAAACGCATTTTCAAAATTTGTTTTTTCGAAAGCTTGAATTTCCAAAGCGGGTGTTTTAAATTACTCATTTTCAAAACAGTTTCCTATGATTTGATTATTTTTTGAAACTGCAGTTTTACAAGGGCATTCTGAAAAGTTGCTTCTGGCCAGGTGCCCAGGCTTCGCAGAAACTGCTTCTATAGACGCCGCTGATTCTCCGCCGTGGCCCTTGATACCCGCACACATACTTATGTACACAGACCTCGCTTAACAGCAATAGACGAGGAGCACTGGAGTCCTGTGTAGAAATAGAAATAGCAATAAAACATTCTCAACGATTTACATGCGACGTATCTTTCCGCTTTTGATATTGGTTATTACAGGTCAGCGAACTGTTGCGAGTATAAACGGCCTGTATTACCCACAGAGGCGACTACCATAAAAAGGGCTACTAAGCTTTTGTGAGCGTTGGATTATTAAAGTAGTGCAAGTATAATACGATCTCCGTTGTTGTGTTTCTCGTCTCTTTTTCATAAATATTGGATGCATCCATAGGTACGTCCTTCATACTTTCCCCTTTTCTCCCTCAACCTACCTTATACTCTCCATTTCAAACTTCCATGATTTTTTGTGTTCTTAGTCTTAGTCTCCGCTTGCTTTCGTCTGCCTTGGCTTGGCTTGGGATGTGCCGTCCATGTTTGTTTTGCTTGTAGGAATTATTTTCAAGCATGCAATGTAATATTTTCTCATGCTTTAAAAATCACTTTACACGAATTTCATTATCACCCACATAATGGAAAAATCTCTTTCATTTTCTCTTCTCGAATGGATTGGATGCCAGTGTGGGCGGATAGCATTTCTTGAAAAAATAAAATTATGATACGTGGAATGTAGAATAAAAAATTGTTTTCTCAACCATCTTAAGTATGGGATAAAAAATACTGTCTGATTACTCCCTTTTGGCTTGACGGGTAAACTAAGTTTAATTCCGTATTTCAAAATCAGTTAGGTACACAATAGGATTCTAAGTTGAGACCGGGCTGCGATAAAAGATGATGATTTAGCGCTCAGCCAGATGGTACATTTGGTTCAAGGGGGATACAATTCTTGTGGTGAACCTTTATGTGCATGAAAAGGATACCTTACGACCTATAAGCCTACAATATATGCAATTACCGTAAATCTCCACTTAGTTTTTAAATAATTTGAGTAAATAACGTACGTTCAAGCGAAATAAATCACCAAAAAAATAGAACAAGGTACTTTTTTGAAGTTAGCTCCATTATTCATTCAAACCGTTTTTACGGTGGAATTTTTATAAGTGAATTCTTTTTAAATCCAGCTTCTTTAATACCAAAAAAGCTTTATAATCAAAATTCCTCGAAAAAATGGCTTTAAAATCACAGAATCTTGTTTTTGATTTTAAAATTCCACCAATGCAACCATTGGAAATTGAAGCGGTTGAATTTAACAACTAATTACGGCCTATACTACTACAATTTATATTAGTTACCAGCTCTGTAATATATACTTATTAGTGCCATGTAAACAGGTATAATCGTTTGTTAGTAAAGATCTGAGAATGACAAGCATCCTGAACAAGTTTTTTTTCTTTTGGTTTTTCTACTTTTATTTTGCTGTGGAACGACAAGTCCGTCCATAATACTGTTTTTAATCATACATTTACGGCACGCCACCAAAACAACTGGCTGCGTTTGTAGTTTGTAGTGATTTGGCCTAAGCCCTGGTAATAGTCAGTGGGGGCAAATTATTAAGATGCACAAGTGATGGAATTACTTCATTTTAAATGAAACTTATAATACGTTGGCGAGGATGGTTTTCGACACTCTTTGGGCTTCTTTTGTATCCAGTAAGAAATCCCAAAGCTGTAGTTTAAGGCCTAAATGTTGCTGAAGAATTTCTGTATGGGCTATACGACCTTTCGATATAACTAGTAAGCCACCCCTTGCACTACCTTAAAGTAGATAAAATAAAAAGTACCTATGTATGTACGTTTTTAAAAACTATATTTTATAATCCCTCTCAGCTACTTCTTTTCCACTTCCAGTAATCGTAAGGAACCGGCCCTGGTTCCTTTTAAATTTCCTACGGAGTTATGAAAAACTTTCGATTTTTGGATGGAATTATTAGCAATATGATTTAACTTAAGCATTGAAATAAATCCTTTGAATCACTGCGTTCAATAGAAATCTTAAAAGTATTTCCTTTCCACTAGATAGTCTGTAGTGTATTTCTTGGGATTCAGTTGCAATGGGGTCATTGTAGTAGGGCGGAAAATCCTCTTTGGGACACATAATCTTTCTGTACGTAAGTAGCAATATGAAAAATTACAATACGTTCAAGTTGTAATAAACCTTTCCATTCAGCATGGAGCATATTTCCTTGCCCAGTTTTAACTGCAGCACCTATCCACCTATAATAAAACCACTTGATAGTGTGCAAAAAAAACTTGTATACTAATAGATATGAATGCAAATGTAGGGGCATCTTCTTTCTACCGGCTCAAATATCCGAGGCATAGGTTAGTCAGGGTTCTACATTAAAAATGTGAATATGTATGTATATTTCTTTGATTCCATCTTATTCATTTCTCGGAAGCCGCTTCGGTACGGTCACTGGTACATCTTCAAATACGTTGCTGTTTTGAAAAGGTCTATTTTTAACGATCGTCAATTTCAAAAGCCCTTTTTTCCATGAATGAGAGAGATTTGATGGAAGAGCACCTGACGACGGTATGATTTAAAAGCTCTGCACGCAGTTTCATTCCCCTTTTAAGTTTGAACCTCGTAATTCCATCCATTTTCAATTCTGAAGCTAAATGCATGTAAAATGGATATTTGTATCACAAAACGATAAGTTAATTTTGCGATCGGTGTCAATTTTAATGCATTCGGCGAAGTAGAAAGGAATGCATTATGCAACATCTACACAAAGACTCAAAGACTCTATTCAGCTCAGTCGGACTCACATCTTACATGAGATTTATGTGCCCTTATGCATTGAATTCACATTGAAATATGGGAGAAATGAGAGGAATCATGCGATCAATATTTCTGAAGCAAGTTGTAGTAATGCTCAGTCATTGAAGATAACTATACAAATTTATTTGAGGAAAGTAGGTAGATAGGTAGGTAGTTCAATATTCAACGGAATAAAACTGATGGAGAACCAAAGTTGAGATAGCCTCCAGCTCCGGTCCAAACGTCTGTCGTTCCCTTTGCCTATACAGTCTGGCCTTAGATCGTCGAATCCAAGTGACAAACGCTTACACTTTCCTAGAGAAAGTACCTATGTACGAGTGCCCTGATACATTAGCCGTAGTACAGAGATCTTGAAAATAGACACTCTTATTATTCTCCCCAGCTGCGGCTGTGGCTGATGGTGTGGGTGATGGTAAAATGGAGTTCTACTTGAACATTCAACTGGCTTTTCTTCCCCAATCATTTTGTGAACCGTGGAAGCTCAATTAGACGGCCTCTATAGAAAGTGACAAATGAGGAAGGTACACCACTACCATCAGGAAACATATTTTGCCACTCTCATTCCGTTTACGATTATCTACACTCGACTCACTCTCGTAAAATAAAATAAAAATCATAAACCAACATATTATTTTTTCTATGGGAAATTCTCATTAAATGTAAATGAGGCTCGTAACAAAAAAGTATTATTGACGTGCTCATTATAATCATTGAAAACTTCACATGGTTTTTTATGAGTGAGCTGGGATCCATAGCGTACTATGTACATCTATGTATGTACGTACGTGCATAAGGCCAACTTGCTATATATGTGCTCAAAGTAATAATAATAGTACTACTAGTACTACTTACTAATAATAATATCTGCTAGAGCTTTGTAAGCATGTGGCGTAATCATAGAAACTTTTTCTCTGCGTTTCACTTGGACACGGAGTGGTTGTAATTCAATGAAAGGGAAAATGAAAATGAAAGGAAGTCCACCAAACTGAGGATATCTGCTTTTCCGTCTCAGGCCGACTGACTGGCATCACAGATGACTTTGTATTCCCTGGTGAAGCGGATGAAGCCGAAAGAAAATGATTGCCAAGGCTTTGAAATAATAATGCTATGACTCCTAATAATCATAATATGTACTGCTATAAATCAAATCGGGATTTACATGGATACTACCCTTGCTTAGGGAATTTCCTATGGGTCAGTTCCATTTCCTGTCTATATGCATCATGTCTTGGTAGGAGATGAGGATACAAAAACAAACAAACAGACAGAGAGAGAGAGAGAGGCCAATCAATAATGAAGAGTTCAACTGAGCTCAACTTGCTCAAATTACTGGGATTCTTAGGAAATAAATAGGAGAGTGGTGAACAAAAATATACTCCACATAGATTTTTATGCGTGAGATGAATCATTTGTCTTCTCAACGCTCCCTCACACACTTACACACAAAAAAGACATCGTGTTCTCCTAACCCATGAAAGCACTGCTGGCTGAAATCTTAATAAGCAGAGTACATAGGCATACGGCCCATGAATGTTTACCACGTACGTAGGCACTTTAGATTCTAAGCCCATGCTCAAGCCAAGCTCTTAAGTAACTATCTACCATCTACATCTCCGCATAGCTGTACTGACCATAACCATAGTCTTTCGGGAAAAAGACTGGAAAAATTGATTTGATATTTTCCAACCCGACGTCGTACCTTCTCCACTGCAAATAAAAATTTAGTCGCATTTAACAGAATTTTAAATGCTGCCTATAGACACAACAAGAATTAAAAGTTCCACAAGATTTTTTCTTCAAGTATGGAAAGGATGTATGCAACTCTGGAGCCAAGGTAGTCTTAGAGAATGGGAATCTAAAGCACTTCGCGCCCCTTTTCTACAGCTTACTTTTTGCTGGTCAGGTAGGCACAGAGTTGATGCTATACATGTATATCAGGACTGCCTTAGAATGCACAGTACTTCTGCTCCGTCTGACTGACTGAAACGAAACGCTTTATTAGACTTAGACTTTATTCTTGTTCTCTTTTATCTACAGAGTTTTGCTTTCTAATTAAGGATGAACAACTCGGATGCTTCTATACTTCTCCCCTCCCTCCCTCGCTCTCACTCACTCACTCACTTACTTACTTACTCACTCACTGTATCGCTATTTTCCTATCGTCCTTTCTCTTCCTCATTATACCATCGTAAGCTTTACATGAGCATAGAGACATTTCTATTGTGCCGTTTTTTGTTGGGTAGCTTAGCCATGAGCTCAGCCGTCTCGGACTACACACTACAAGACTACAATTTATTCTTTCAATTCACAATTCCACAGTCCCACACACAATGGTTAGTTTCCCTCCAGCTATGTACGTTGGGAGCGGGGAAGTGCATGGGTACACAGTGCAGGTATACATATACGTAATTAAATCTAGTATATAGTAACAATCTACAGTCGACGGAATATACACTGGTAGACTCAACTCCCTGCTTCTGCGAAGGATATCTGCGTACTTTCCCCTTGTTCGTGTAACCCAAGTGTTGTATTTGTGTACGAATTAGGCAGAGCTAGGTATGTAAGACAGCACTATATACTCGTACGTATGTACACTTATACTTTTGACAGGGGAAGGAAAACTGTGACATGATGTGAGTTGCGAATCCTTTGGTTACAACAAGCAACAGCAGTACATAGCAAAGATGTACTTATGTAAGTCGAAAGAGCAGACACACACAAGAAGGAGAGAGAAGGAGAAACCTGAGAGGCAAGAGAGCTAAAGCCATCTTAAAAGAAAATACCAAAGAAACTATATATGTCTGTGAAGAGATGAGAAAGTACGAGGACGGAGTTGAAAAAGAAAAAGAAGGGAAATACGACGAAAATCCACTGCGAAAAAAAGGGGGAAGGAAAACCAGAAAGAATGAAGTGAGTGTAAAGAAATGAGGAAGAATAGAAAGTCGATTGTATTTGACCATTGATAGGAAGAAATTATGTGCTTACGCGTGTTTCTTTCCAACTATGTCATCTAGATTACTTTTTTTCAAGTAGACTTTCACCTATTGTGAGTGCTGATATTTCTACTGATTATTTCCCAGACAAGAACAAAGATACATATATGTAAAAACAAAATAACATGAGATCATAATATATAATGATCACAAAATAATCATATTGATGCTTCCTATCACTTTATCTATAGTTCCTTCAACTAACCTATGCATTCATATATTTTTTTTCGACATAATACAACATAATATTACCTATACATACATACCCGGCGTAATAATAATGAGCTCCCAAGTTATTGTACACTACTAACAATAAGTATGTGACTTCTGTCCACTATTGTTGCTGTCTTTCTATGGCAAGTACTACTAAAATATTGATTGGAGAGAAGGGATAAAAACGTGAATTAATTATAAATAGTGTGGCGCTGAAGATTTATATTTGATGAGGTAGGATCACAAGGATGAAGGAATGTGTGCTTATGTGGCTGTGAAAACTCCGTCGGAGGCTCCCCGTCACACCTAATAAATCATTTGATAGATTCCGACATGTTGATTCACAATACGCCTCCGGGTGTCCATGTCCGCATTCACATCCGAATTAATACTCGTATCCATTTCAGTTTCCAAATACATCTTCCTGTTTGTTTTTACTTCCACATCCACAGAATAGAATCCCTTGAACATAAATGTGAGAGTCAATTTTAGCTAGTCCCCTTATTTGCTATTATCTATTACCTGCTCCTGTTCCAGAAAGTAATAGCAAAATATTATGCATAGTTTATATACATATTTGAAAAGTTATCCCTCATTGAATATATTCTATGATGCACAATAGTATATTAATAGTATTACTAACAGATTATTTTGGGAGGAATTCATTTGAGAGAAGTCAAAAGTATTAATCTAATCGTTTGTGTAATACATACAGCATACATACATATATCCACAAGTATAATTTCTTGACACATGCAAGTGTAAAAAACTGGAGAGAGAAAGTAGATAAGAAAGAAATGGGGAGAAAAAGGTCTGCAGTAGAAAATGAAAGAGTAGACTATATAATATCTGTTGAATTAACTGTGAGATCACCATTACAAGCTCTCTAGAAGTAAGCTTGCTGACGGAATCAGTCGATACTTTCATTCTCAAGAAAAAGACAAGAAAGAAAGCGGGAGAGAAAGTGATTGAAGTAAAAAGTATTGGAAAGATTAGAAAAATCAATATATGTAGAGCACATATACCTATTATATTACATATTTTGTCTAGCTCTCGTCCCAAGTCTCAAATACCTAGAAGAATTATAACACAGAGCTATACTCATACCTATCTGTATTTCTTATTCCGATTACGGTTAGATGCTAACGTATGTGATGGAGCCGGAGCTCTGTGTAGGATAGAAGAGGGAAGGGAAGCAGCCAGGCAGGAAGGGAGGCAGGTAGAGAGGCACGGAGAAAGTAAAGAAAATCGTATGTACTTTTGGAGTTGAAGCTGGGGCAGTGTAGCATGGTGTAGTGTGTAGTGTAGTGGGAGCAGTGAAGGAAGAAAGTATGTTGTATGGAGACAGCGTAAGAGAAAGCGATGGAGGGAAAAGCATGAGAAAGGAATGAGGAAAGACGAAAATCGGAAAGATGTTGGCTGAGTGAATTTAGCGAAAAAATCTTGAGTGAGAGGGTCCATCATGGGGTCTACTTGTACTTCTCTCAACAATTTTAGATTTTTCCTTCCCTGTAAACTCTAAAAAACCTCCAGACCGTTTGAATGGATTTTTTTTCAGACTCTGTTAAAATTCATTTTACATCGTCTTTTATTGCTTTACTACACTTTTACTCCTACTAGGCTCTGGGTCTTGGGTTTTTTTCTTCCTCGAGATTGTATTGAAAGGGAGAAATAAAAAAAAGGAGGAAATGTCTGTGCTTTGAATGAGTTCAAATAAACTATTATTAATTCTTCCCGTTCTAGCTGTTTACCAGATCAAATTGTATTATACGAGTTATATTATGTAGTTTGTATGTAGACATTTGGTTTGGTGGGTTAGGATAAAAATTTGTATAACTTATGCAAACATATGTCACACGTCGACGTCAAAAATTTATATTCCTTCCTTTCCACAACTTTCCCCCAGAAATCTCAATGGCATAAAGAATAGCATTGTAATCGTGTAATGGGTTAGTACATATGTAGAGATACACACACGTATACTCGTGACGTTGGTCCTTATTTTAAATTCTTTTGACTCCTTCATCTTATTTACTTTCTACTGAGAAAACAGGAAATCAAATCAAAGTATTAATAAAAACACAATTACATATATGCTGTAGCTCCCGGTTGCAGTGGTGTTACTTCTAGACAGCTGCAGCTCCAGCTGCTCATTGTTTATGCAGAACCCGTTACAGTTGTTCTAGTTTGTTGTTGTTTTTTTACTAATTAAGTAAACTGCCATTGTTTGTAGGCTATATATAGAACTGCAATGCAATGCTCTTGTTTTCCGTTTGAACTTGCACACCCACAATTCAGATTTGCATTAAGATCCACGCATACATTGTATTAGGATGTCTTTAATTTGTGAAAGTATATATAGAAATAAAACATACTGTAGAAAGTCGGAGGCTGTCATTATTCTAAAATTATTTATTGATACTCTTGAAACCAAAAGGAAAACAATTATTGTACACTTCGTAGTAGTATTCTTTAATTAACTAAAAGTACTTTTCTTAATTTAGTTCTATATATTTACTTGCCATTCATTAAGTTGTTACATAATCATTATGCATGTATCTGTGTATAATTCAATTGCCTCACAACAAATTGAGTTACTATATAATTATGTGTCTTATATACTTATGTTTATGTTATAACATTATTTGACATTTTACTAATCTGATCGTGGGTTTCATCTTGTTAGGTTTGAAATAGTTGCGTACTGGTACGTCTATTGAATCATATGTATGTATTTATCTATTGTACACAGTGTATCGGCATAGGTTTTACATATATTTTCCACACTATAACGTGAATACATGATTAATTTTATATATATATGCGCTATATAGTAGCTTCAAAGTTTTTGTCAAAGCGGATTTATGATTCCTTATTATTTAGATATGGTATTGATACAATGTATTACAATCCCACAAGGCTTTGTATATCGAGTTCTTGTCAACTTCATCTGTGTTGCATACCCAGTATTGTATGTATGTACATATATTTAATGTATGTATGCATTCATATACTTTAGATAGGGAAGCAGGTAGGTAAGTGAGTGCATTTCTTGTTCTTGAGGGTTCAAGGGTTCAATTCAATTCAAATATCTGTAGAAATACTGTCTGAGTAAGTGCATTCTCATATGCATATTTAGGTTTTAGTTAATAATAGTCATGCTCAAGTTTCATGTCCTCAAGTGGAAGTCATCCAATTTTTTTATATTGTATATTATCACTGATATATGCATCTTCATAGTATTAGTATCTGCACAGTAATGGGTATAGGTTCGTTGGGGCATGCATCTAGGATCCATGGTAGACTATTTCTCTAGTCTGGACTCAATGGCAAGGGATGGATGTTGGGAGCATGGGATGGGATTTGAAGACAGCAGCCGCTTTCACGAGTCGACATATTACTGAAGTGGAAGTTGAATTTGGATTTGGAATATACAAGACTCTAATTTCGGTTATCGATTGGGATTGGGATGTAGATTTGAATTTCGGGAGGCAGCTTTCCTTTCACTTTATTCGTCTAAAAACATGCTGCGTGGGTGATGGGTTTTGCTTTGGAGTTGAGTTTTGAGTGTCTGACGCTCCCAGCTACACGCTCAAAGCGTCATACTTTCCTTTTTTTTAATTCGAGCCTATCTTGTTTCAAAGTCATCTTGAAAGTGAACTCAACTGTCTATCATAAATTTTCAATCCGTCATACTCCTTTCCTAGGGTGAGAGAAAGCTTGATGTTGGTTTTGGGAATTTGAAATACCCAAGTAGGTACCTTTAAAGGGGAACAAGGACGGGATGCAGTCAAGAATATTTAGTATCTACTTCCACTTATTAGCTGTATTACCTACAATTTTCCCGTCCGTCAAAAGTGAAAGTAAAGCAACACTCTGCCTTCGTTGTTCTTTTTCCTTGTTATTGGGAATGTTTATGCATAACAGGAAAATCGAAGAGTTGGCATGTTCACGAGATTGAGTCACTTTTCTCGTTTTCTTGTCGATATTCAATTCAATTCACGTTTCCTCACAACACAACCTTCCCTTTCAGCCTTTCTTCGTGCAGAGTGTAAACTGCTCCGCTGATGTTGCTGGCTATTTAAATTTCGTAGACGATTTACCATTTTCGAAATAGCTGTCGAATTCAAAATCCAAGTCAAAAGCTGAAATATTATAGCACGGATTTTCAGCCTTTGAATCATTTATATTTTTTGGGCACTATTTGAATTTTTGAAGGATCATCCCACTTGTTTTTTCTTGGCATTTCGAATATATTTCTCAAAACTATATTGGCACCCCGGGGTTTGGTAGAGTTTGCCAAAACAGGTCAAACTCACATTTAGAATACCGGATTGGGAAGAACGCATGATTTGAAATGCGTAAGAACATGCAGATGGTAGGCTATAATTAATATTATCTTTTACACACATTTTCAAATGTGTGAATAAATACCTACACACACTCAACACCTCCAGTTTAAGTTAGTCTTTCTTTAATCGGATAAGAAAATACATTTGCTGCAATTGTGGAACTCTATAGTAATGGTAATGGTATTCTCTTTAGTATGAAATAGTGTTGGGTTGTAACTACGTACCTATTAGAATATGGCTGTGTGGGTAACACCATACTCAGTATCTGGTATGTACACATGTACCTAGCACGTTTGCGTTGTGGTAATCAATATTTCCGCACGCACAAAAGGAATAGAAAAGAAGTGGAATAAAACGGGAATGATCATTATGCTAATGCACTGGAGAAAGGAGAGGCGAAGGGAGAATAATTTAATAGATTTAAAATTCATAAAATACAATTTATCATCTTTCTACAGAGGCGAGGAGGAATGTGAGAAGGAAGCTGATATGAAGGTTGCAATATGTTGACGATATTCAAAATCAGTACAAGGAAATGTTAACCTTCATGTAATATTATCAACACTGAATAAATGAGATAGGGGAAATGGCCACAATACTATTAAAATCGATATGGTTATGCATTACATTAGAGCATCATGGTAACCATCCACTCCGTCTTTATTGTACAGCAGCCGTAATCGTAATAGTAATGCCAACGATTTGCCTTTAAATTTTACTCGACGAAGAGGAGAAGAGCTGAAACTTTAGTTGGTGTTGGTCTGGGTGTTGGTAAGTAAATATGTAGATAGAGGATACGGGAGGTGGTTTGTGTCTGTGTGTGCGAAATTGGAGGGCACTGGCGTGGGTGATGGGACATAGACACGACCGGCGAGCAGAAAATTCATATTTAGAAATTTAAATCATGCTTTGAGCATGTTCTCCTAATTTTGCATCAACTAAATCTTTTGCTAAGTTTCAGAATCCTGGAACACACATCCATACATGATTGTATTTTGGATTAGAAAATTGGAATGTAAAGTTGACAGTAAATGCAGTCTCAGCAACAATTCTGGGGTTTTGAGGTTCATCATATTTTAACTCTTGCGAAGTATCATTTGGGAATATCCGACCAACCAACCTCAGCCGCTATCTGTACACTCTACCAAATGAACTCATCAAAAATGCTATTTTTAATAGTTGCAAACGCATCATAATTATGTGTTTATTTTGCAAAATATGATACGTTATTAATGGGTAAAGTTATTAAAATGGGTTAATTTGTTTATGAAATGTTCTCATAGTTTATTTGAAATGAATTTCTAATCAATTATTTCCATTCACTATTACAAATAAATATAGGTATGAACTATTCAATAATCCTTTTATCATTTTCGTACAACTTACTCATATTTTGTGTTTTGCCATCGGATTTAGAGTATTAAATCGTATTATCGTGCAATACCCATAGAATAGCATTTATGGCGCATCATAAGCCTCCTATCATAATCTTATACGCATCTTTTATGTAATGAACGGTTTTTGTGTTTTGAGGCACTAGCTAACGATGCCGTTTAAAACTCATCTTAAACCCATTTTAAACCCATCATACTGGTATGATGCGATTATGATGAGGTACCAGCTAACGAATCCACTTGGAACTCATCTTACACCCATCTTAATCCAACCATACAGACGTGGTGCGGTTGTGATGCGTTCCAGATATTTTCGTGACTCATTTTCAATGGCATTTGGTAGAGTGTAATAGTAAATTCAATATATCGACTGGTGTCTAAGAGATACGTACATACGTGCATACATGCAGACATACATAACGTCGGCGAAGAAGCACTATGGGGTAAGCCCAGTCGCCGCGTAAGAGCATTAGGACTCCAGTCCAGCTACCGTTAGTCATTTTGACGCAAGTTCCATCAATCAACCTTTTACTTTTTTTCTTGCAGAAAGGGTAAATACCACTTTTAAATATTATTAATAGTTTAAATATAATTTCGACACATGTCTTAAAAAGTGTAAATAACATTTTTACACATTTTGAAAAGTATAGTTTTACCAATTTTCAAAAGGGTAGGTACCTAAGTATCAATAACTATATTTGTTGTATTTACCCCTTTGTGGCAATAATTAAAAAGTGGTAATTCACGCTTATTGCAAGCAAGTCAATAAAAATTGCTGGGACTTACATCAAAATGGAAAAAAGGGGATGTTGGAGTTTCTCCTCAACGTTTCTTCACCGACGATATACTTGTGGGCATCACCCCAAATGCAAAGTTCTCGTCTACCTCTACGACACTGCTTCGTCCCCATTAGCAAATATAATAACGTAATGTAGTGTTGCTCTCATCCTGCTCAGCTTGTAGATTGAATATAATGGAGTTAAATCTTGGGCGATTGTTAGATATACACAAGTAGGGAGGTCTCCATAGGTACGGAGGTAGGTAGCTATAGGTACATGCTGCAGATAAAATACAGATGAATAGGAATTGCAAATTTCCAAATCAGCTCCCATCCCATTGATTCCATTCCATGAATAGGATTGCTGTATAAAATGTAATGCAGCCATTCCCTTCTTCTTCCCTTTGTTTTCGGTTTTTGCTCTGTGAACCCTCCACACGATGTATTATAGTCGGTTAACCTTATCCGAATGAGTCAAGCTAGAATTTATATTTTCAATTTCACTTTCTATCCCCAACTCAGCCTCTACCTCTTCACATCTTTACATCTCCACATACTATCAGTGGCCATCACAGTGCTAGATACCAGAACCAGATTGTTCGAACCTGCTATATAAGTATACCTATACAAAGTTCCTACCAACTTGGATATCCTGTCGCTGTGTATATAGACATCACATTTCCGTATAATATGGCCAGCTTCTTAAATAATAAAACTTAGCAGATCCCATGATTTTGCTCTCGATGCAGAACTGACTCAGTATTGTTTTATGCTGCAATAATTACGTTATATATGTCCTCACTATAATGCCATACAAGACTGCACGATTACGATTGCGGCTGAATTGAGGGAAATTGTCAGAGGATATCCATGCAGCCGTGGAATGAAGTGAGCGGATCTAGGTATTTGTGTTTTGTGCATAGTGGTTTTGAGTGTGCTCACCCACCAAATCCTGCAGCCAGCCGAACGCATACATGGCAACGTAGATTCGGAGAGAAAGTACTTGAAGGTATAAAGTCAAGTCATAGCTGTTGCGGCCCACTCAACGATAGGACGGGTGAGTGTGAGTATTATTACAGATATAGCGCTATGCTCCCTTTGAGCCTGGAGCGTGGAGCTGAAGTTGGATTGAAAATGGTGTAGTCTCTCTGTAATGCATTTTATGTTTTGTTGTTGGGGAGGGGAAAAGGATGCTCGGAGAAGGAGACGGCATACAGAAAAAAATAAGGAAAGGCTTCCAGTTTGAAAATCATGGTTTGTTGTAATAGAAATAGAAGCGCTACTTTCTTCGACTTGATAGGTTGAGGTGAAGATTTTAGGTTTTACGAGGTGCTGTAAACTTAGGAAATTCCCATCTTTTCCTTGGGTTAGAACAAAGTTACTATCTTAAGGAACATACGTACTAAACATTTCTCTATAACAGTGCTTAGAACAGAAATGTGTAGGAGAAGCGAAGGGGTTACAATTTACAATTTGAGTTTTTTTCTTCCTCCCTTTCCCTATTCTCCCTTGTATCATCTGCATATGCTCCATTTGTTAGTCAGTTCTGCTTTTTTCCCTCTAAGTACAAACAGAGGCACATGCAGACCCACTCACTCTGTCTCTCTCTCTCTCTCTCTTATGGAATGTAGGACAGTGCTCAGAGTAGTGTTGGCGTACACGTCGAAAGTTGTATCGAAACGACAAAGAACGATGCTGTTAAACTACACATACTTACATGGGTGAAAAAAGTTAACGTGGTGATTCTCAGTGCGAACGAGTGAGAAAATTATCACTTCCCCGGCTCTTTTCGCCAGCTCGATATTTTACGAACAAATCCTACCGGCTTTACATGCTCAACCTCACAAAGAATCATTTTCTCCTTCTCTCCGATTTTTCCACTTCTCACTCCACACACTCCTTTTCTCTGTGCCTTCAAAGACTGGGGAGGCTGGCTGCCTTGGTTGATTTGCGATTGTGACTCTTTATATTCCTCTGCCTCAAATAACCACAGAGTAAAATCAACCAGAGGAATCTAGACAGGGAGGCAGTTGCCGGTTACAAGTTAGCAGTCTACAGATTTTACTCTCACATTCTCAAATCGTAGCTCAAGCTAGGTTGGGGATTTTTTTTTAAGTTTTACACACTGAAAACCTCAGAAGTACATCCCTCTCATTTCGTTCGCTGATGTACCTTTAAGGCAGCTTCCCCATTTCATTTCATTCCTTTCCTTTCCATTCCATTCCATTCCTCCATTGTGGAGTCTCGAGCCAAATAACACTTTCAGTCTGACTTTACCTACAGATATATAACTGTTTAAATGAACAAACAATCCACTCTGTTCTCCACTCACTCTATATGCCCTATACATTTCCACACAAAAAGTCTCTGATTTGTTCTTCCTTTTGTTCCTATTGTCTGTGCAGTGTACTCAGTATTATACTGTAAATTGGTTAAAAAAAGTTTGGTCGTTTTTTCCCCTTGTTTGGGAAGGTTTATACATTTGGATCTCTTTTCCCATTTTAGTCTCATCTCAAATTTACACATGCTTCCTTCCAGCCATGTGCAGGGTACGGCGGGGCATGGTACAGCTTTGCCAGGTCATGTGTCTATATGAGGTGCTCCGGTAGTTATAGTACCTAGTATAGTATTCGATGGTGGCTAGTGAGTTCCAGGAACTAAAATCTAGATCCATATGTGCAAACACATGGACTCCCACACATGTTTCATTTTCAACAACTTTTGACTTGACAAACAGATTCTGTATGTGCATACATTGTAGCAGTCGTAGTGGCCAGTGGTAAAGCTTGATGTATTCAGATTTAGATTGTTTGGCATTTCCATTATTTGTCATGTCTCCAACTCATTAGACTTGCTCTCCCCTCAAAATAGCTCCGCTCTCTCCCATTCTACTCAAGTCTATTCATTTCCATTCTATTGGGATGATACACACTTGCCACTGTCTGTGAGACGAGCACGCCACAATGTGTGTAGTTTTGAGCCATGCACTCAATGAATTCGACTCGTCTTCCCTAAATTCCTTCACAGGAACAGCAGAATGTGGAAGGAAATTTAGACATAGGTACATGCACTTTGCGGTAACACTGGTAACCATCCCTCGGTCTTTAGTGAGTTTATAAATTCATGCACTTTTTCAGCCATGATAAATCTCACTATTTCAAAGATATGTAAGTTCCGGAGGGTACAAGTAGAAAAAACAGACGGAGAGAAGGAAAAGAGACAAAGCTGAATAAGAGAAAGGGGAACTCGACTTGGTATCGACTCATGTGACAGAGGCAGACGAGAGTAGGGCTGGTGTTTAATACTGGTACACATATGTACGTTGGGTGAAAGTGGTGTGTGCATACCGCCACAGAGATTCCAGGATGGGATTTATTTATGACGTGTCTCCAGAGATGTAATGGCCCCCTTATTGCACATTGCTGACTGAATGAATGATGAATGCGGGGAATGAGCTCCTAGTGTAGAAAAAATTGAACGAAACCCTCGTTTCCCTCCATACATCCGCATCTAATACTCCGACAAAATTCTGCGGAATTCACATGTCTGCTGGCTGGCTGGCTGACTGGGTCCTTCCAATGTGTTTGTCTGTGTCTGTATAAGTAGTGAGGATTGGGAAAGGTGATGAACATAGTCTGTCTGTCGTGTCCGTAGTCATAAAATACTCCACGTCTCCCTGCCTCTGTTTCACGCAACAAAGTTCACTTGCAAAAAATAAATAACACTTTGCTTTCCCCGCCTGGAGACGAGAGACTGGGAGGGCAGGGCAAAATCAGAATTCAGAAAGTAAAACAGATAAAAAGAGATTCTTGGGTCGTTATGTGAGTGAGCGAAAATGAATTTTGTTTATTGATTTGACTCGCAAAAAGTAACTTCTCCAGCTCTCACTCAATTCATTCCATGTCTCTCCTACTAAAGTCAGTAGATTTACAGTTATTAGAGGAGCCCTAATCCATATACCATTCCCTATATGCTCTAGAAAGAAACGACAGAACTATAGTTGGCTGCCCACACATTTTATCTACGGTTGTATTGTATCTATGTATGTACGTCGAAACATAAATAAAGCGGCCATGGAAAGGATTTCTACTCAATTAAGATTGAACTCATACATTTTGCAATTCGTTTATGATCCCCGCTTATTATATCTCCTTGATCAAGTTATAGGAATTTTACTGCAAGTAAAAAGTCATACTTAAAAACTCATCTGTTGAATACACTTCGTCTTACTTACACAAGTCCCAATCCAATTCCTAGTGGCAGTACTTTCTCCTAGGTCCAATAACACTGGGTGGGTCAGTTTCGGCTTTGAGTACTTTAACTTTCACATCACTCTTCGCCCTTCTTTTTTTATCAGAATCTTTGACAAAGTGTTGCTCTATTTTCATTCCCCTCTTCACAGAGAACAGTGCATCTATCATAAAGTGACTTTTTCATACTATAACTACTATTGCCATGTAGTAGTGGGTGTTCTGTTTCCTACATGTATAAAGTAACTAGTTGTGTTTTGCTCCTTTGGCTTTTCGTGACCGTTGAGATTGGCAGTTTTAGTAAAAGTGTAAAACCTTACCAACTTTTTAGAACTTGTAAAAATTGAAGCATAATATTTTGCGTTCATTGTTTCTTCCATCCGCTATTTTGATGGCTAATAACAATATATTTTCTACACTTCAACATTGGTGAGTTCCTTCCCATTTGATTACTATGGTGTAGCATACAATGTACTGCCCTGCAACTTGTGACTTACTCTTCTAATTCCCGGGGAGAATATATAATGAATTCAATATTAGTGTTAATGTATCATATATTTTCGAATTGAATTCCTTCCTTACTATACTAATGACCTAGAATTCCTAGGCTAGATTTGATGTACATGTCCTTCCATCATTGCGTATCAAAGGCTTCTCGTTTTCTAATGAAAATATTAATATGTGTGTCCTTTGAAAAAGAAATATACTCATAGTAGGTAATTGTAGTGGTAGTGGTAGTCAAAGCCGTACTTTGCCATTGTCTTAATCTTATTTGTAGTAGGAGTGCTAAAATTAATTTTTTGACTTTCACTCAATGCCCGTCTACAAGAGAGTTGCACCTATATATTCAGCAGAGTAGTACTTTTTATAATATTTTTACTTTTTAAACTTTATCTTTATTATATTCATAATTTCAATATTTCATAATCACGCTCATCCAGTAGTTGATCGGTCCTGCTCGGAAGAAAGATTCAGGCCAAATAACTAATTTCCAAATAAGTCTTAACCATCTATCACACTTAAACATAGTCTATAGTAACATTACTTCCTGTAATTCCTAATCTAGTGTGTGATATTATTATTAGTTAAATCTTACATCTTACAAGAGATCATATTCAACTGTTTTTAAAATTAAAATGTACTTTTTTTACAATTTATTTTTGCATTCTATAGTGTTTTATGATATATTATATTCTATAGTTAAGTGTATGTAGGACTTAGATACATAATAGAACAAGTATGTACAGCTATGTACTTATGGATACTGTGTGTCTCTAAATCTCTGTTACATCTCATCCACACAGTCACAGCTGAATGTAATTACTATTTTACTCTACACGAGAAAAAAAATGTTGTTTCTTTCAATAATGCGTTGTGTTTGTCAGAATATGACTGAGTACGGTAATAAATCTAGTGAAAGCATATTATAAGCACAGTGTTTTATATTTTTATGTTTATTTTAGAATCTAAATTAGATCTATTCACTTTATCATCATAGTATTACATATTATACATATGTATGTATTAGCGTAGTAGTTAGTAGCTTACTCCTTCAATCTTACTGTTAATTAATTATGTTTAGTTAATCTGGATTGTACAAAAAATCTATTTAAAAGTGAAAATAATTAAAGATGATGCTTTTCCTGAAATTTCACATTTTACTACTGGGTTCATTTATTCTGACATCCTTTTTCTTAGGTCATTCAAATTGCTTAGAATTAATATTCTGATTACGTTCCTTTTGTGTGTAGTGTACATATTGTCATAATCACGGCGCTATTATTATTAATTTTTTTTTTTTGATTTTTTGTAAACTGTGGGGATAGATATGCTTAATAATATGCACTGTGATAACGGAACCTTCTTTGACTAAACACAATCTTTTGTAACATTTACAAATGTAAAGGGAAGATGAGCCTTCTTAACTTATTGTTAGATATTCTGTATTCCACAGCACTCTTCCAGCACACCGTACTGTGGGCACATTGTATTATAGATTATGTATGTTGGATTTAATTAGCTTTTTTATTTTTATCTTTGCATAAAAGAGTAAAGTTTAAAAGTGTATTTTGTAAGTTAAGTATAATATTTCTCAATTTAAATAAAACGAAAATCTAAAACCTTATTTAAATTTAGAGGAAGGAAAGTAAAAAGTAACATCATTAAAGTTCATGCATGGAATGGTGTATTTAATTCTGTATTGAGTACCAAGTATTCAGTCTTCAACTTTTCAGTGTGAGAAGAAAAAAATTATCTTTTTGACTGTGATTTTTTTTAGAGTTCTCACGGAAAAATCAAAATCATTAAACCAAGGCACGCTTGCCAGCATTCACTTTTACTAACTTACACTTGTACACATAGTATTACATGTACCCATATGAATTCGACATTATGTTTCCACTATAATTATTATACTTGACGTCTCATTATATTAAATTAGCTTGAATTCAAATCAAATTCTCAAGTTTCATCTATGTACCAACTTATTTCATACGTACTTTCTCAATATTTCTCATACAATTCTGAGTTATGAAATCATAGAGTTTGACTCTAGTATTCTATGTATGTAGGTATAACTGATTATTATCTTGATATTTTTTTATGTTTATGTTTACAAGCGATGTTAGAACAGGGAAACTAGGTTGTTTACAATGTATGCTTCTACATTTTGAATTGGAATGTTCTATACTGACTTGGAATGGCTACAGAAACTGTAACTGTACGTATAACAATGTCATGTACACCTTAGCTTATACGAGTGAGTGAGTGAATGAATAAATTTAGGCATAGAGATAAAATTGATACGGAATATCTTTACCATCACATAAGACTTTAATTTGACGCAATAGGCAACTTTCCCTCGTTCTCGTTCACACAGTCTCTCTCACGGCTGCCCGGCCTTCCACAGCTCCACGATGACGGTGGAGTGACTGGGAGTGCGGACATTTCTCCAGACTAGACTTCTATGTGACTAGACAGGCATGACAGAACTCGACTACGGTGGTCGTCCTTATGCTACGAGTATGCACGAGATGACTAGGTAGTGGTAGTGGTAGGGGTGGTGGTGGTGGCGGTGGGCATGAGAAAATAAGGTGTAGGGTTGCAAGCGGAAGTGCTGGCGGAAGTAGATGAGGAAGTTTACGTATCATCATACGGTTTCAATTGGGGAGTCTTTGTGGTTCTTGGCTCGTTCGAAATGGTCCACAGCCACTACGTGTGTGGCTGGGTCACTGAGAGTAGCATTCTCAATGTCGGCAAGGGTGATGAGATGCTGATGATGCTGGGACCGCGACGGCGGCACCAGCGGCAAATAATACAGAAGGCAAGAGACGGAAACGAGAAACAGGAAGAAGATGAAGATTGCGTCAAAGAGAAGAAGAGCGTTCAATGCCATCAGTTGCATTGCATGGACTGATGAGGAGGCGGACGACCACGGTGATGAAGAGGAAAAGGCGAAGAGAAGAAGAGCTCGAGACCACCCAGGGCTCCCGGGACTTCCTGGGGCATTCAGTTCCAACAATTCCCAACCAATGACAAACCCAAAAAAAGGCTGTCGTCGACTCGAGGAGGCTTCCTTATTCTCTTCTCTTTTTTTACTCTTATTAGACCACTTTTACGAGATGTTTTATCTCAGAACGAGCTCCTCTATGTGTCTCAGTTCTTGCCCTTCGTAGAGCTAGTTTTTGCAGTCTGTCCTTTGTTTTCTGCTCCTGCTACTTGTTTACTTATTCCAAATGATCTATGACTTTTAGCTGGGGCTATGTATGTATGAAAGCTTTTGCTTTGAGGGGGATTTTTTTTTATTCCTGTGGTCTGCTGTCGGAATGAGTGCTACTTATTTGTTATTTGGTGGAAATCAGTCCTCATCCCCACACGCTTTGAATTATCTGCGTCTAAATCTGCACGGCGTGGTTGTTGTACTTGTTGCCGCTGTTTCGTATCCAGTTCCAGCTCCTTCGGCAGTAGGTACAGTGTATAAGTGTGGATAAGGGGAGTAATGCTCTCCCTTCCCTGGTGCTCCTAAGTTGGTTTCGTATGTAATCACATTAGTTATTCACAGAGAAATACAATTCTATGCACATAATCACTGGAGGATACATTTAATCGCAATTATATTGTATTCATTCGTAGTAAGAAACTTCCGTCTCTACTTCATTAAACAAGAGGAGAATAAAGGAAGCCAAGCCTTCCCACAAAAGTAGCTGCGGAGAGCTCACTCTGTCTCTGTGTGTGTCGGTGTCTGTCTCTGTGTCGCTGTCTCTGTAGTTCAGGTTGAATGTTGAATCTGCTTTATATTAGATAGCTTAAAGGGCTCCAGAAACTAGTTGGAGAAAGCTGGGATGACATTTATTTTCTCTTGTTAGAAATACATGAATATTGTTTGAAAATGCCCAGGGTTGTTCATTTAAAATTTTATCACTGGACGAGTTTCTAGCGCATAAATTCTACACACAGATACACACTCATACACAGTCAAGGATGCTTTGATGCTCTGCTTCGTTCGTGAAGTACACCTCTTTTGATGGTAATTTGATCAGCTTTATGCAAATTTCTCAGTTTTCCAAATTCTCCTCTTACTGATAGGGAGAGAGCTTGCTTTTGTAGAATTTTAATCACCGTCGGATAATTTCTTGACTAAAATATTTAATCTTGTATGATTATATATCTTCTTCTGCTATTTTGTTCCGTGAGTCGACATTCAATTATGTCAAAACGAAGTTACGGTTTCATTATTAATAGAAAGGCTTGTTCCTAAGGAGATTTCCTTACTTAACCTTGGGACTGGAAGTGGAACAACAAACGAAGGAATATAATAGCTCAGCAAAATATTTTTCTATCCTTCTATTTATCGTATTGAAAGTTCGAGAGAGCTCTAGTTACTTTCCCTCCAAGTGTGTGAGTCCGGAGAAAGCCTTTGCGAAAATGATAAAATCTTATTTCAAACCCAGTTTTTGGAAACGAAAACTTTAACTTCACAATGAGCAACAAAGGTATTCAGGAGCAAGTTTCAAGAATCGATTAATTTGTCCCGTGAACTTTCAGTTAACAAATAAGGTATTTTATGTAAGGTACGTCAGTAAAGTAAAGTGTGGCACTTTAACTTAATGTAGAGTAGGGTATGGTAACGATAACACTCTCGTTTCTTTTTTGGCAACGGCTGCTTTTAATCGTAATTGAAGGGTGGCGGAATTGTTCTTTCTCAACCAGAGTCTGCATCAAAGTGAGAGTAACAACGTCTTCTCGAATAACGTGAATTTCTTTCTTATAGCAGAATAGTATTTATAGTAATATGGAAGAACCTATTATCATCTTTATACCCACACTTCCTAAAATCTCTTCATGTATGGGAAATTCTAAGCTTTCTTTCCCTCTGCTTTCTTTGGTAAATGCTTAACGAAGACGTCCACAGAATCTTGTTCCTCAGACACTTATACTCCATCCAATGGTACACGAAGTCTGTCCGCGTCAACGCGTCATATGGTGGTTCTGTTTGTTGCTTCCGTCCTTCCTATGTGGGTTCCTGGTGGTCCAACTAACTCACTGGTGAGCCGAGTTTGAAAATGAGTACACGAAGGACATAAGATGAAACACTTAGCTTGGATTTATCATCATTCTTCTGATGAGATGGAATAAGTCTCTCCCCGAGAATGCCCGCTGGAACTACAAGTATAGGGAATAAACGACTCCTTAAAGATCTACTAGTCTATAGACTCTAAGTTTTCTCCACTGGGATGCGCAGGCGAGTAAATGGAGATAGAAAAAAAGGATGCTTTCCCTGCTTTCTCCACTTTACTTTTTTAAATCCAAAATATTTATGTTTTCTGTGGCACTTTCTCTGTGGAATCCCCGCTATGTTTTTTATGGAAAATATTTGGAGAAAGGTCAAAATACGCACCAACACCTTGTAGTACTGTTACTGAATTAACTGGTATTTTGGTTTACGGTATACACCCCTCCTAAATGGAGTCTCGCAGAAAGAGTTACTGGATGTTTACGGGCTCTACAAAAGATCCTGCTTATGAGGATGAAGTACACAAGTATGTACACAAGAAGAGATTCGATGAGATGAAATGCGATTAGGATTCTAGAAAGTTCACTCGTTTAATTAGCTTTAGCAGCTCCCAGCTAAATCCAGGCGGACGAACCAACCGGAGGGAATAAGACTACAGAATAGAGCACAGCAGCAGTACAGTCTAGAGCTATAGTCTATAAAACTCTTGGTGGTTTACACTCTCTCTCTGTCCCGCCTGAAGAGACCGAGAGGAAATTTCTTGAGTTCCTCCTCCCTCGTAGCAGTCGAAACACTTTTCTTTTTTCCACGTCCAAACTCCAACTCCCTTCCACCCACATAGACAACCAGCCGAGGAAAATTTTACTCATAAACTAACAAGGAAGAAAAATAGTCTTTACCCAGACAAGAGATATAACCTTGTGGAGGTGCTGCATAAATCTACTCTTCGTCACTTTCCTTTTATTTCTATCACTACAGGGAGCGACTGACGTATGATTTTTCCCACTCTTCAAATCCTAGGATTCCCCCGATCGATCCTCCGACCGCCTACTGAAATAAATAAAGACAAACACACGTACAATTATTAGAGCATTTCAAAAAAGTTAAATTGAACACCAGTTGGATACATCTGGCCCTAAGGCAGCGTTCGCCATTCAAGTTACTCTAACTCTCCTTTACACTTTCATTTTTCACTTTCAATTTTACTTCCCAGATATGTATATTTACAGATACTAGATGTTCTTAATACCAACAAGCAAATGTAGGCACAAGCACATACCTCTGTATCATTTCCCTTTTAATCCTCCTTCATAGCACCGATATCAATCAGTATGCTACAAAACCACCAACCTTTACAATGAGAACTAATCTTAATCGTATAAGAGAACTTATGGAAGACCTATACATGTGAGTAATCAAATTAAAAAATTTCATTTTCACTTCCATGTATGTATTCATGGGAGTGGAGGGAAGGACGGTTGGAGTTGACATGATGTAGGAAGGGGAACTCATGGCATGGAAGTAAGAGAAGTCTTGAGAAAGAATTAATTAATGTATCACACGCATAAGGATTCAAGAGGGAAAGGAAGGGAAAAGGGAGTCATGTGAAACTCTTTTCATGACATCGTTTCTGAATTTGTGAATGCATCTAATTCCTGTGCTCAACACTGTATGGCTGCACATTCCGCCACTGTTCCATGTGCCACTGTCGTCTTGAATCCTTGAATGGAAATCTGGATGAGACAAGTCGACCAAAATGTAGTCACTGTTCTTGTAGGTCACTTAATTTCCACACGACCTCCTATTCAGTTCACATCAAAATAATCCCACGCTCAGTAATTCAGCTAATAATATAATTAGTTAATATTAAATGAATCCAGGATTAACTAGTGCACAAAAAGTTGTCAATATGATTCCCCTATTCAGTCAACTCTGTCAACCGAACGTGCGCTGGTCTCGAGGACTGTGGGAATAAGTTCTTTTGAGTTTAATGCAAGTGTACAGACGGCTTCTGCAACGAGTTTCTATCTACTAGTCAATAGTGGTGGCAAACACAGGGCCTTAGCAAATATGGCGTCATGCTATTTCAGCTTAAACAAGTACTTTGACAAATAGTACTTCTAAGTTTTTCCAAGAAATGTAAAAGATGGGATTATACGTAGTGCCTTCAAAATGTACCAAACTATACTCGAAAGGGTGAAATCTTGTATTTTCATCTTTAAAAAATCAAAGCAAAATGCGTACGTCTCCAACAATCTCAGGAGCTTTTCTATGACTTAATAAATGGCGCAAGCAACTGCATTATTCAACCTATATATAGGACCAGGAGCTATAGATGCTTATAGTATATCATCCCGCATTTCAAAGAAAGTACATAAATAATAAAATGCTAAGAGAAAGCAGGTCTAAAGAAAGGCCTAAGTACCTAGATATATATCGTCCATAGATTGATTCTCAGATCTAGCTGTTCCCATAAAAACATTTATTAGTAATTTTATGAGGAAAGAGTATGCTTTTGCTGAAGGATGCTCGGCTAATGCGCAGCTCTAAACTTAGGAAATAAATAAACTTGAAGCCACCACCACCACGACCACCCCACCGTTAGAACTAGCTCTCGCACTAGAATTTAATTTATTATTAATTATCTCGCAAAAACCCCTACAGAATTTATTAAAAAACTTGCATATGTGTAAAGATATATATCACATATCTTACTGCATGTATGTATGTAGGTATACCTATGCATGTGTCTACATACTACATGCTAAAGTTCACGTCATATCGGTTGAATCGTAGATTTTGTGGATCAAATTTAGTGGATTTTCAAAATCGAAATGTTGACGTAAAACTTTCAACTCTCAACTTGGAACTTTGAAGAGAGAATTTCGAAAGAATAGTGATGAAAATTAGAATGAACTGGTGTAATATGACATGACGTGGGGCCTTTAGACCATTGCACGTTCATGTGGATAAAATTGTATCATGGAGACTCTTTTGTACAGCTTTCAACTAATATTACATCACCCAGTAGTGCTACACTACATGAGACTGAGTGTGAGGGATACTGTGAGAAACAGAATGTAAAATCTCTATAAAAACATACATCTACCAGCATCCAGAGTAGAGCCGAGCAGTATTGCCAAGAGGCACAGCAGGGATTTTCAGTAATGAGTTCAGCCCATGTTACCCGATTTAAATGATGCTGATGAAGATAAACATGGTCTATACACATTTCATATCGTGCTTATGATTACGGTTAAAAAAAATTATATGAGTTTTTGGAGTTAGAGCGTATTTTACTTGCTGTCTTGTACTCTTTTACTCTTACCCGTCCGCTTACTCTTATGGCTTTATGGTGACGCCATTTACGATGTACTTGATAATCTATGCCCCTAAGGTATCTAAGGTAGAAGGATAAAAAATATGCTCAGTCGACTGCAGGAAAGTCTTTGCTTTTCTCAGTCCTGTTTGTACATAGAGAGCATGTTGGAGGAGGCGGCGGCGGCAGCGGCAGGGATCACATACATAAATGCTGTTAAAGTAACGCCCGTCAGCAGCTCAGGTATAGTGAGTCGTATAAACATGTTTATGTTTATGTTTCATATTATGCTTATTCATCTTTGAGCAAGGAGGGAACTTAAGAAGATCTTAACGGTTTCTTCCGGTAGTATTTTATACTAGTTTTCCTATCAACTGTAAGACCTTTAAGACGTTACGGACCTTCATACATCTAAAGATTTCGTTAATGCAACCTCCTCTCGAGACTTTCTACCTTCTCTCACACGCTTTCGTGTACTTTAAAATAACTCATCATGACGGGAGCGGAATATTCTAGAGCACCATTGAGGAGCGGGAGTATCAGTGTAGGGACGAAGCCAGTGTAGCCTTATAAGTATAGCATGAGCTTTCGTAAATAGATTGAGACGACACAGATAACCGTTACTGAACCAAGTGGTAGTGGTAGCAGTTGCGTCTTGGCAAAAAACAGTGTCGCTTGGAATTTTTCTTGGTCAACTGGAAGTTTGTAAACTGGAAAAGTGAAGTAGTTATATCAAGTTTTTCATCAATAATACAGGATTGAGTATTTTAGTTGACGCCGGAATGGATGCAGGGCCAGAGCAAGGATGGATGGAAGGAGGAAGGAGCCAGCTTTCTCTACTTTTTCTCTGATTCACACTCTCCTACTTACAATCCGACTTGGACTTTTAGGAGTTCATGAATTCTTTGCCGAGTTGATGATCAATAAAACGAGGCTGAAATCACGGATTTGACTTGACTTTCTTGTTTGTGAGAGAGAGCGAGAGAGAGCATTGTACATAGTTGTGGACGGGAAACCCTGAAGATGTGGTGACGGGTGGGAGTGGGGAGACGGGGAAAATACTTGAAATCATGATGTAGTTAAGACGACACACACGGAGGAAAGTGGAGGTTAAATTGTCCTGTAAAGTTTGTGCGAGAGGAAAAGTGTAATGTGAAGGTTCGATAAAGATGTGTAAAATCTAAGTTTACAAAACAGTTGAGTAGTTCTCTCATTTGGGAAGGCGACCGAGCACAAGCGAAATATCTTTGAGCACAGCATGCTAGCTGCCAAAAATTTCCTCTCTCTCTCTCTCTACAACGCTATGACACTGTGGCTTTCAATCGCCATCAAATCAAGATGTACTTTAAATCCACATCATTTTCCAAGAGAAAACCATGCTATTGCATACAAGAGCCGGTGAGGTCGGAATAAATTGTACCACCAGTACACACTCCCAGATATATGTACATCTATGGTTTACAGTGGCTGCCTCCATTTTGTGCGGTCATGTTAGTTACTTTATTCCTTTTAACAGGGTTTTATATTTCAAGGCGTGTAGGTCCCGTACAAATGGTACATCATACATTCATTCGACCTATCATGGACGGCCAACTTTGACGACTCCGTCAGTTTGGACTGTACCAAAAAGTTTTTGTGTGGAAAGTAGAAAGCAGAAATGATTTCATAGAGAAATTCTATTTTAGGAAGACATTATTTGTAATGGTCTGAATCAAACCGAGTCAATTCATACAAACAAAGCTGGAGGGCTCCTTTTCCCCACAGGCATCTGCAGTATTATGTACACCTACAATGAGTATATATGTGGTAGCCCACAAGCGTTTCAGTCCATGGCGCCTGTGGACCGGTCCACAAGCGTGGTTGCTTGTAGACCGGTCCACAAGGGTGTCCACTTTCAGTCCACAAGGCCAAACACTCTCTCGCTCATATATACGCTTTATACACAGTCTCTTAATACACACTCTCGTACAAACTTTACCATTTGTTCTTTGTGTTATGGGATTCCTTTGGTTTATTGCATACCTATGGACGTGGATATGAACAGAATGAATTTATTACATGAATTTTTCATATAACAAGTTAAATTACAAAGTATGCAAATTGAAAATCACTTGTATACAGATGAGTTGATTTGGCTTCTGCAA
>JAQFZC010001247.1:0-32499 GCA_034695205.1 Dicyrtoma fusca
TTTTAATCGTACTGTCGTTATATCGGTTTTTGACCGTACTATCGTTATAACAGGCGCTCGCTTTATCGGTCGATTTCCTGTTCCCCCTGAGTAACCGATATAACGAGATTCCACTGTACAAGTAGAAAAGTACAACTGGAACTGTCGGCCGAGTGATGAGAGGGAAGTGGAGACGAGACTGTCACAACCTCCTCTCATATTATATCATCCTCATCCTCTCGTCATCATTATCCCAATCATCCTTCCCTTCAATCTTCTTGCCACCTCACTAACTCACTCACTCTCTCACTTATTACAGCCCTTCCTTCTTTATCTACTCCAGGGGACTGAATCAGATCTACAACTTAAACATTGCCCTCTTTTCTTTAATTTCCCCCCATGCAGCAGCAGCCCTTTTGCTACATTTGTAGGTAGGTACGTTGTATTTCTATTTGTTGTATAGTATGCTATGTAGTACAGTCAGTCGTTTGAGTCGTCAAACACGCTATCATTATCTATGTACACTCTACCAATGGTGCCTCTCTGGAACGCGTCAAAAAAACAGTGAGTCCATTTACAAGAGTTAAAAATCGATCTTATGATTATTAAGGAGAAGGACGCATCATAATGATGGGTTCCACGTAGTTTTTTGGTAGAGTGTAAAGTAAATAACTAGCAGAGTTTTAAACAAGTTTAAAAAGTCCGAATCATGAATTGCTACGTACGTATACATACATAAACTAACAAACACGCCTCCCGAACGTAAAACACACAGTAGCACACATACACGCACTAATTGGCAAGGATGATTTAAAGGATGTAGAGAGTCTAATGATTATTTACTATTAGTTAATTTCTAATGATTTCCATGCAGAGCCGTAGGTGCATAGTTCAAAGTAAAGAGTATCAGAGGGAAAAGAGGTACTATGGCATGGGAGGCTGCTCTCTAGTTAGGATGAGTAGGGATGTAGGCTAATGGGAAAGTACACATGACATTCATTGAGACGGGACTAGAAGAGTGTAAAAACACCCACAAGGATTTCCCAGACATATTTTCCTACGAAAACGGGACTCAATGAGAGAGCATGGGAAGCACTACTGCTATCGATCCTCACGAAGGAGGCGGGAAAGGCCTGGCAATTCACATCATCCTGAAGAGGACGAGCACAAGTGCGAGTACGACTGAGAGAGAGAGATGAGGAAGAGAACGGCTGGCTGCTACAGTGGCGTGGTAGTTCAGTGCATTCACTGGAAATTCGCCAGCCAGTGAAAGTGTAAGGAGTAGTGGAGCATAGGAAAAATGACAAGCAGGGCCCGGAATGAGTGAAATCAGTGAGTAAGTATGACATGTTCTACACAGACTGCAAGCATGCTCTTCCTTTGTCTGTCCCTGGCTGTACTTGAGAGGAAAGAACAAAAAAAAATGAATATACACACTTCAAGCTCTCCAACCCACACTTCCCAAGACCACGTCTAGCCAGCATATGTATGTAGATGCAACTAAAAACAAAAAGAAGACAGAACTAAAAAAAAGACAGAAACTAAACGGAAAGCAAGGCACGTGACACACACTCTCCTGATTTAAAATAGTTTGACATTCCTTGTACGTGCTCTGCACTCTCCAGCACTACTGTCTCGCAACAGTGGAAAGTGAAACTTCTTTTGTCTTTTGTAAATTTTGGTCGAGCCTCAAATGACGCTACTTACGATGAGACGCCGTACGTAGCTCTTCACCGTCTATTTTTAGGATGAATCTACATACAATCCATGTTTTACACTCTTCTCTCTCAAAATATATGAGAGAATTTTATGTGGGAATAAACTTGGAGCTGTGAAGTGACTCTGACATGGAAACTTACTCCTAACACGACCAACCACCAAGATGATGACGGTAACAAAAACAAGAGCCAGGGCAACAATAAGAGCATCCGATCGAAAACATCAAGATGAGCCAAGATGACTCCTCTTTGACGTGTTTACTAACATCCAGAAAAAGAGGAAGCCCGAGGAACAAATATACAGGGACGGTGGATGCCACGAGGGTGTTGGAGCTACTGCCTCCTACATAAGTTAACTGAAGATATACATATCTATATATATAGACAGACAGATAGACACGGAATACAGAGTAATTATATGCAGGTAGGTGGTATGTATGTATCCAAGGCATAATGAGAGTAGAGCTGACTAGTGAGAGCAACGTATTCTCATTTATTATGCATGAGGATGGGCAGAGTTGTGAGAGAGCTTCATGAAACTTGAACTTTAAAGTGAATTCAGGAATAATTTGCTGGTGGAGGGTTAAAGCTTAAGTACGCATAAATGTTCAGTGCATTTCGTAATAATATCATTGGCAGACTATAGGGGAGGCAAAAAAGAGAGAGAGCGAGAGAGCGAGAGAGAGAGAGAGGCAAATCGAGCAAAGAGATAGAGGAAAAGAAGACGACGAAGAGAAAAAAGTGAAAGAAGAAGAAGTAGAAGAAGAAAAAGAAGAAGTAGTAGTAGAAAGAAGAGAAACTCACTTGTCAGTGAAGGGCTTCCGTCGGCTAGTACTGATATTTCTAAAAAATATTAGAGACTTTAAACAAAATATGACAACAAACACTGTACAGATACTATAAACTGTAGTACATACACACTACATATATATACTCTAAAGGACCCAAGCGCATTCTCTGTATCACATGATGACTTGGAGCAATCTTATTTTTATTTTACTTTTTTTTATTATTCTCTTCATTTTATTTATATTACAATAAATATACTCTGCCCTGCACTCTCCCTGCCGCTGCCTACATAATAAGTGTCATAATTTTTGCTTAAAGGATTTCCACATGAGAGTTGGCCATTTGTGTCGAGGGAAAAGTGAGAGGAAAGGCTTACTGTGGGATTTCCTCTCCACATATTTCATCCACCATGTCACAGTTCTCTCATAGCTTCACCTCCCAACAATTTGTGCATACGAGGTGATAGATATACCAAAAGAGACCTCCATTCGTCTATAGTCACTAACAACCTATTCTCCTTGTCATATAATCCTTGTAGTCTATAAAATATTACTTGGCCCTCCCGTATGCCACACTGTATTTCGTCCCAAGCACAATTATTATGTACCTCCACTACCACCGACCCACCCAGTTAGATCCTTTCCATTTGCACAAAGAGATAGATTCGAGTATAATAATAATTATTATTCCCGGCATAGGACACACACACACACATACACCATGAGCTGCAGCCAGTTTGTATTTTATTTAGTCTTGTGAACCAGCTGGACAAGTCTCTAAATTTACGAGTCATTCATTGATACTCAGTCTGGCGACTGAGTGAGTTGAGTGCTTTCAACTTAAGTCCTATACAGCGCACTAAATACGATATACAATATGTACACAAAAAGTTAAACTGACGAACATCCAACTGTGAAAATAATTACATCTCCAAATTAAATGGGCCCAAATATGACGGTAGGTACATCCTTGAGGGAAAACTTTAAAGCGCTAAAAGAGCATCCTGTGTACTACTGTATGAGTATTACTGGAGGTACATAGGTACCTAGATATGTCTCACTTCAAAAGAATACTTTTTTCCTGGGCTCTTCCTACAAATATGCTGACTGTTGAATGGGAAGCTTTGCATGTTCATACAATGACTGCCTAAGTGCACACAGAGGAACTTATCCGTATCTGTAGGTTGCATTCTTGATAATATTTATCAAGTTGCATTTGTACATGTGTGTAATTAGACAGTAGTAGCCAGCGAGTACAGATAATTCTGCTTATTCCGACGCAGCATAACATTATTTATTTTCTTTCCCTGTTGTTCAGATACATGTAGGTAGGTAACTGCATAACCTACCTACATACATTCTTAACTTTTGCTTTCATTTTGCTTTTACTGGCACTGACGATGAGATGAGTCTTTTTATAGTAAACAACGTATAATTATCAAGAAGTTATACTTGAATGTACAAAAAACTTGCTTCCTTGTAATATATTTTATTTTTTCCCTTCTTTACATCTTGCAGCGAAAATTATGAGTATGTACGTATAGTGTAAGAGGCTACCGGCAACGGCTTTGAATTTCCCTCGACTTGGCTCACAGTCAGAATTACTGCGATTACGTTCGTAGAATTTTTTACGCTCAGTCAGTCAAAGATACATACCATTTGGTCAAATCTCTGTAAGAGAGAAAAATTAGTCGAAAGCTTCTAAAGTACCTACCTACCTACATACGTACTCGGCTCCTTAATTACGTGCATAGGTGATGGAGACTCTAACAATACAAGCATAATTGCCATGAATACGTAAAGTTTGTGAAAAAGATGCTATGGAAAAGTTTTTCAATCGTTTTTTGTTCAAGTCAAAACGTTTAATTTGTACAATTCTTCTCGAGCTGGAAATTAATACCTGTTTCACATTCTGAAAGTATTGCCTAAACCTAACTACATACTTGTACCGATGTATGAACGTAAAACTACGTAGCTTGTAGGATAGGCCCACAAAATATGGTTAGTTTCTTTTTCATCATCCCATCAATGAAAGGCGAAGTTAGGAGAAGGGTTCAACTTACTTGTCGCCCAACTTTTTCCCTTGAATGCGTAAATTAAAGGTAATTGAACAGAACGACATCTTTTTCTAATCATCACTTTTTCTTTACGCAGCAGACAGACACAGTCAGACAAAAGAGGAACAGGTTGTGGAGGAGGTCTTTCTATTAATGAGCTACTCACGACATGGCATGGGTGGATTTTGACGTTCAAGGTGGTTCTTTGATACGGAAAAGCCAACAGCGATCAGAAGGAAAGCAAATGGAAATATACAAATTTAGCTCAAGCAGTACATGCACTCACTGAAACTGAAAGTACCTACACAGTAAAATATTTAACGACAGGCCAATTTTAATCAAACTCAACATCAAAACAAGGTTATTAATTTTGCATGCTTGCATGGCTGAAAGTCCCAATTGATGCTTTCCGAAGTTGAAACGCAATACGCAAGTGCCTGTAGTAATTTCCATGCGGTTTTTTCTAGACTGACTTGATTGAATTCAAATGACTTGATAGTTAATTACAATTTTCAAAAACACTGAGAATACGCATCTGTACTGATACACTAATTGCTACTGGGTATGTACAAAGGAAGGACTGACAGGGCTAACGAGGGAAAATGGAAGCAACACGACTAATGATTAGTTCTTAATTGTTGTCAGGGAAAGTGAGGGAAAGGAGTCCAAGCTGGTCGCACGTGTGGTTCATGAGGAGTGGAGGGTCGGCCGATAAGAAGGAAGCCGAGCTGGAATCTAATGGATCTACTCAGGTATGATTAGTAGAGTACATTAGACTTATTTTTATGACAAAGGCTTGTTCTCGATATTACAGTGCGTAGTCGGAATCGGATGTATCACGACATGTAGAACAACTAGAAACGGATCCTGCCCACAAGCTCCCTAATGCTTCACGCTTAACTCGCTCTGCTGACCAAATCCATTTCAAGAATAAAGACTACTGACTGTGCAGCACTCACTGCCCTAATATTCTCCTTGTCACGGAAGTGCTCCGAGCTTGGGTTTCAGTGTCCGTCGATTCCTAGCTGCTCCGATTGCGGTCGATATTTGTATTGACATCGTCAGTGATAGTAGTACGGGGAGATATTATGAAGCCGTAGCTATATGCATAATACATACAATCAAATTCAATGCTCAACACCGCTTGTCAACGCTCTCTCCTTCTATTATTCATGCTCAAAAAGTGGCCAAGACCAAGAGCACTGATGCCGCCACCGCCACCGCCACCGACACCGATGCGACGCTCTTCATAAATTATTATGACAGAATGATAGCCACCATTTGATATTTGATACCCACATAGATTCATGCAAATAACACCCTCAGCTCTCTCCACACTACTCACGTCATCCCGGCAGTACGGGATGACGGAACATTCTGATGCAGTAGCACAATGAGACAAATCATTGGATTACTATCGCTGCTGTCCTTCAGATATTTCCGCATGTATAAGTATACATTTAGGTAGGTATGTTCATTACAACTGCCTTTCGCTTCCCGAGGAAAGTGTCGACGCTTCCCTTTACTTCCCCGTCAGTCAGTCAGTCAGTTAACTCGTCAGTCAGCCGTCGCTCATGCACATACAGATATAGAGCAAATTGGGAAAGAACAAAACAGCATGTCTTTTTCAAGTCAGGTTTTGTTTTGTACAAAACGGGGAACGTCATTTGGAAATGTTCTAGCATCAAAAAGTGTACACGTTTGGACGTCCAACAAACCCTCAAAGTGACGCTGTATGTATAGCGTCTTATAAAAACTATTTTTGTTCTTTGGTACATTTTCTAAGAAATACAAAAACAGACTACCTATATTTTTCTTGATACATTACGCCCTGAAATATATGCCTCATACTATGGAAAATTACAAAGAGGCCTTCAAAAACGATTTGCTTTTCAGTGTACAAAGCTTTTTAAACTGTACTACGAGCGTGTTGGTTGTAAAGCATGCCTTGGCCGTTCGCCCCCGTTTGCTCAATTCCGGCAGTTGCCTTTTCAATTTCAACATTTTCTTTACCAGAAGTAACAAGTTTACTTTACTCACAAACCTCTTTACAGAGCCTACAAGGGGATACGAGGGAAGGAAATAGAAAATTCAAAAAGGCTGTCAGTCTTGTCAACACGTCATGTAATTGTAAACGTTCAAAAAATGAACATGGAACCGGAGCGCTCAACCAAAGCATATACTACTGACACTCACACAGACGAATTAAATAGTAATATTTTCATATTCTCCACTCCTTCACTTGCATTCCTTCCCAGCCTTCACATTTTACAAAGCAAACCATGCAATATGCAGTGCTCAGCACATTTTCTACATTCTAAAAGCGAACAAAGGCCCCTGACTGGAACTGGTACTGTTACTCGTGGGAGTTATGTACATAGTACGTTTCTGCACAAACACTGTAGCACTGCACTGGTGCTGAAATTGATACTCAGTTCACATTTCTACATAAATTAAATTTTCTTGTGTGTAACAAAAAAAATGCTTTTGATGAGAAAGTTTATTTCATTTTAAGAAAGTTATTTTCCTGAACATGGCCTCGAGCAGGTTCCTAGATAATAGTTGCAGTAATAATTGTCCCAACTGTAACGTGAAAACCTAGAAAACTAATACATTTCCCCCAGTAATTACCTCACCATGAGTCAGTCTATGGTTCTATTTTTGTCAACGCCTAATCTCAAAAAATTAAATCTGTATGTACGGGAAAAAGTCAAATGGACGATATCAATCAAGTGGCTGATGTGATGCCATGCAATACTCTGTTTTTTTGTCTACCAATTTCTCGTAGCTTTCCTTCCCACGCAATCGTCGTACCTATGTATAGACACAACTTCTGTCAGTATACCACTGAATCAACCGTGCCAGTCACCCGGTGCAAGCCTCAGCAGCAGAATCTTGGCAAAGGGAAAAAATCACTTCGTTCATACCTTCGTACAAATTCAATTTTTCAACGCTATTTCCTCTCTCATGACGGCCCAGTTCCTTCAGGAATAAACTTCATTAAAGAAAAAGAAAAGGGCCAATGGGATTTATATGTACAATGCGAAAAAATTGATTAGTTCACATCAACGTACGTATCAACATGCTGCACTGCTCCACTTACTTTCGCTAGACACTCCACTACTAGAGACAATACAACGGAACAGAACACAACACATGGTTTCCAACCAGAGTGAAAGTCAGGGAAAGAGTCTGCACACTATTCATAGTACTTTCACCAATATTCTATATCAGTTTCACGAACTCGTGTAATAAATATATAGTTAGCTAATCAACGTCGTTTATTCCTTGGGAGTATGTAGTTTCATCCATGCACACGCGTTCCCCATAAGTTCTTGGCACGCATATATATCTAATAAAATTTCCACCGTATATACTTGGAAGTAATAATTTTAGAAAATTAGATCTGCAGTCAGGGATAGCATCATTCCTTTCCACTCCATCAGAAACCCTCTCGTCCTGCCTCATTTAATTCAGAGGGAAGGTAAAGCCATTACTAGAGTTAATGAGGAATGGACACAAAACGTTCCACAATATTATCCCATCAACCTAAATGCAGTGTACACATGAAACTCATCAAAGTAATTTTTCAAACATGACCTAGCTGAGCCATCATCAAACCTGCACGGATGCCCCCGAGCCACAACATCTAACCTGTTCTATTAGTTACTGGAAAACACACATTCACACATGTGCCGGGTAATGAAGATTTCCTTGATGGTATTTTAAATACAGTTAAATACCTTCCCGTCGCACACAAACACACTCCACGCGATCCTGTATCCAATAATTATACATGCATCCTGCGCTCCGTGTTGCTCCAAGAAGTTACTTAGGCTTACCATTAGCCAAACAGCCGCAGGTGAGTTTCCTCGACTGTGAGTGAGAGGGACGTAGAAAGTGAGCCGACGGGAGTCTCCTCTCAATGCACATACGGGGTATACACTCTATTTATCTTCTTTGATAATTGGAGCTTTGGCCGGGTCGGGCCCTTCACTTAAGAATGACAACTACTGATCCTGATACCCATCTCCTAACAACCATAACCGGGAAACATTAAGAACATTACAGAGAGAGCCTCTGAACCCGACTTATCGTCCTTCATCCCATTCCCATCTCAGCTCAAGCGAAGCAAAACCAAGCCAAGCCAAGAACGTCATGCAATGAAGTTCCGAGAGCGTGTACTAAGTGAACACACACACACACATCACATGGACTAGAAAACCATCCCGAATTACATGTTCCTTGCCCAGGGCAGGGAGCACGTAGGACGTCCGTATCCACTTGTACATGCCGACCAGAATACATATGCATCCATTGCATGCCCACATGTACGCATCCGATAGTGGAAAAACGGAGGTAGAATGAATGCTTGGAATGCGTCTTCATTTTGGGGTCGGCGCAAATGGTCTAGTCTACAACCCGCATCGATCCAAGTGCATGTGTATCAAGGAAGGGAGACGTGTACGGAGCCCAGGACGGATTACCTATGGACAATCTTTGTGCTTGATTGTGGAAGGGAAGTCAGAGGCAGGGAGGGAGGCCAGGCGTATATGAGAACATCAGCTGAATGTTCGGGACAGGAGACGGTGAAAGTGAACGTGTATGCACACGGAGAGACAGACCAGACGGAGAGACTTCCCTAAGACTGGAGATAGTTTTTGATGCTGATGCATTTTACTGGAAGATTCTTTATTTTCCTCTTGCAAGTCCTTTCCACTTGGCTTCTGCTCCTTCCTTCCCTATTACTTAGTGCACCCTATATCTCCGCTCCCCTCTCCATCATCCCATCCACAACCTCACAGCTTCACGGGCTCTTGCCCCACACGTATCCCAGGATCACATCACCCGGTCATGTCTCTCCATGGAAAGCTCTGTGTAGGAGAAAGAATCCGAATAATGCAAAATCTATACGTAAATACACAGCTGATGAAATACTATCTAACCTGGGGAGCGCCCTTCACGGAGCTTTCCAACGCTTTGCAGTTCAGAAAAGGATAAAATGCACTTGAAGGTACTTTGTGCCTCTATCTGTGTGTGTGTGTAGGAAAGTCTTTCCTTGGTATAGAGTGTGTGATCTGTCTTTGCGGTGAGGATGGTAGGGAGGTAAGATCTGGTGTGGAGAATGGACTAAACAATATGCACGATATGCACTAAGTACATACTGCACAGTCACACAGACAGCCAGTTACGGAGAAGCTAGCAATTCTTTATTCCGACTTGAACTTTTGTTAAAATCTCAGAGTTTTCCTGAATGATTTCATGCCCAAATAAATATTAATTTATTCCACGGATAGTACATTCCATGTACATTCTCTCAAAAGTCGCTCCTGAGAAAAACAGCAATTCGCCGTTCACTCCAATCAACAATCAAAGACCCAGAAGCTCCCTCCGTCAGCATTTTGTACAACACTACATATGTATATTATGTATGTACGTATTTATAAAATGTTAATATTTATGTATCTAACTAACTTGGCTGTAGAGTTTTATCTCTAACTTGAATCCTCGCCAAGGAGCAATCTCGTTATTCATGAAAGGGTGAGGATTGATTTCATATAGAGATATATTTCAATGGAACTTGACTTGACGCTAGAAACGACGTATTTATTGCCTCCATGTCAGGTGCGGGAGCACCTCGAGTCAACTTACATTGGCAACTTATTAGAATCAAATTATGCAAATTCAATTTTGAGCTCATACATAATATTTTATTGTGATCTCAGAAATGCACCTTCAATAATTTTACGCCCTATCATCTTCTTTAGAATCACAAATCACACAACACTAAAATCAATTAAGTTTAACACCCCTTCACAAACTCCCTGTTACTCAGGATCCATGCTTACGCAATAGCATCTGACGAGTACCTCGTAATTACTAAGCACACTTAATTCTGTGAAAGTCTACAGAGGCTTAGTTAACGGATCCCCTTGTTTCAAAAAGCAGATGAAAGTTAATACAAATAAAAAGTTGAGCTCATCACTAAGGATACCTTAAAAAGTAATTAATTCGCCCTAATTACCCATGCATGCAATGCTAGATAAGGAAATCTGACTAAAATAATACGTGACACAACTAACTTCGAAAAGTACCAAGTTTTCGCACATATGCACATGGGATGGAGACTAGTAGCATACGAGTAAGTAATTGAACATTATGGTGGGAACAAAATGGAAAGGAAATTAACCGAAAGCACATAATAAATAGGACTATCATCAATCATTCACTTTCTTGATACTTCATGTTCTGAATTCCTGATTCAGATAAGAATGTGTAAATGAGGCTCTTAGAATTCTGTGATTAAACGTTTATTTCATCGAGAATCTTGAATCTTCTTGAGGCACGGCAGTATCAATTCAAGCTGTTATTGTTCCACAAGAAGACTCAAAGGACGGTGGTGCACATCAGTGTACTTTGTATTCTCTGACATGCCTTTATTACTCGACCGTCCAGAAAAACTCCCTTTTACTTTATCTTTCCTCACAGAGCTCTCAGCACGGCACAGTCAAAAGAGCTAAGCTAAGCTGCCCCATCCAGCAAAGACGAGACGACACGGTACGTTTTTAAACAGTATTATCTTCACATCCTCCTCCCCTTGCACTCCTTACTATCTGTTACATACATGGCAGCGGAAGAGCGGAGCGGAGTTAGCCTAAATTCCATTAAATATTAGTCAGCAGTGTGCATGAAGGATTGAGCTAAATTCCAAGTTAAACTTATTTTGCATCTTTCATAATTCAAGAAGTAGAACATCTCCAACGGAATTACAAATAAGATAAAAGCCTGAAATTGAAAACCAAGATATCTGTAGTATAAGAAGCCTCCATACATTACATCCCCACTCGCGTCCATGTCTTGTCGTAGGAAAAATAGTTTCCTCCGCTAGAGATGATCAGGTTACATGACCAGAAAGAAGAAACGTGTAATACACATTTACGCAGTAACGTTCCTATCAGAGTCTTACGGCTAACTTTGATCACTTTGACTGGATACCTTCTTAAGCTTGATCTGGTGTACTATCTGAACGTATAGACAAAGAGGAAGTCTGTCAACACACGAACATGGGACATAATATACATACGCATGTACCTCCTACATACAGAATACTATGTAGTACCTGCCTACGTTCACGGAAAGAAATCACCCGTAGGAACTACACTATACGAAGGGCACGGCGGACGCTACAATTTGCAGATTTCAGTGTCTAGTCAAATAGTAATTCCAAGAAGTGAAAGCTCAATTCTATTCTAATCTAGCAAACATTATTTACTCATTAACGCCAAGCCCACTCCCAGACTTCTTAAGAGCAGCACACCGCAATCTTTTTCAGAAAAAAGACAGTTTTGTTTCAAAATACAAAATCCAACAGAGAACACTCCCTGGCTTGTACTGTACCTAAACATACATACATACTTACTCGTATCCATAAAACTTCGAAAAGTCTAATATTTTTTTACATTAAATGTTTATATATGTCGAAAATGTGTTGCAGAGCAACTTATACACAATGTATGTAGATAACTTTCGAAACTCTGATTTTGATGAAATGCTCCAGATTGATTCCTCAGTAGTGGCGAGAGCAACATGTGGACATGGTGTAAGTGTACCTACCTACTTAAGACTGCATTTGAAAATGAAGGGGAGAGCTACATAGTATAAAGATTGACAGTTATTAATTTGGTAAGGATTTCATATTTTCTACGGAGGATTCCGCCCTTATGGCAATGAAGCGAGCGCCTTTGAAAATTACGCTGTGCACACTGTACTGGTAAATATATTGATCAATCTTCCCTGGAAACTATCATGCCTCCTCACTGCCAACATCAATTTCATGCAAAATATAAATGGAGCGCTCGTTTAGTTATGTATCCATCCACCTACTCCTTTACATTGTTCCATCAGCATGCAGTCAAACTTTGAGAGTAAAGACACTCTTCAATGTTCCTTAGATCCAAGCATCCTTCCCCTTTATTATGGGGAGCACTCAACTACGTACATACAAGTATGCAAACTGCATATTCTCAGTATTTATCCTTATCCTCGGCACTGACTGACAAGTGAAAAGTTTGCTCCGTCCATAAGTTTAGTACAAAGGAGACAGAAAGTGAAGCGTACAAAGGCATCAAGAGCAGAGTAAGCCTCAAACCGAAACCAATATAGCTATAATAAACGCTGATCTACGCAGCACAGGTACTTGCGTATCCATGCCGTTATGACCGCTTCAGGTAGTGCACATAACCTAGTGTACATGCCTAGATGCCGAACTCAACGTGTGGTGGTGTTTGCGGAGAGATGAAGATGAAAATATGCAAGACACATCAATCAGACTCCTGACGTACAGCTACCGTATCCTCGGAGACTCTTGTGACTTTAGTTTGAGTGCTTTACCTGTCCCAGGACCGCGACCACGACCACCATCACAGTCGACTCTCCAACACACCTACAGAGGATTTATGATGGAAATTCTACATTAGCTGATTACAATATTTAGTCAAGAGCGAAAAACAGTCAACAACAAAATGGCTCCGTGAAACCGATCACAATCACCCATCATGCTGTCCCCTCGTCGTAGTTATCGTCGTCGATCCCATACAGCCAACGTCACTACTCCAAACCAATTGCTCTAAAAAAAGCAATTCCGTAAAAACTACTACGTAAAACACACTATGCTACATCGTACGTACAACACTGCACTGCAATCACTTTCTCCGACAAATTTTCCAACCTTCCTTCGTTAACACACAATACCTATAGGTACATACATGGATTCTACACTTAGTAGTCCCATTATTTATAAAGATTACGTAGTTGTAGCTACGTTGCTGTTGTTGTTCGTCCCTAAAATCCTGTGAACCATGCAGTTGCATTCTTAATCCTTGCAAATGACTTGACATTTAAATAAGGACATGCCATTTTGTATAGGAAGGAAATTGACAAAGGAAATAATAAATTAAGAAATATGTATGCACGTATGTAGTAGGTCATAACAAGTAGCTAGGTGTAAGAGGCATATAAATATTCTGTGTAAAAAGGGTTGGGCAGAGAGAAATATCTGGAAAGAGGAGGAAGTAGAGCTTGGAGAGAGTTTACTTACATTTTGTGCTAAAAATCCACCAGAGAATTGGGATCATATGGGGAGGTCAGAAAAGAGAAGAGTTATGCAGTTATTACGTGATTAACTTCTCATCCTTTGCTATTAGAACCGCTGATTTACGACCGTAATAAATTATTATCACCCACGCTCAGCTTGTAGTCACAATTAGTGTTCATCGTAAGTTCTCGTTATTATTATGCGTGCACCCACATTTACTCCTCTTTAACAACAGACGGGAGCGACTCCAGCAGGACTGAAACAATCTTGCATCTGGGACTGGGAGCTGAGGGCACTGTATACTGTAATACTCCGTGAATGTTATATTAGTGCAGATTATATGATTAGGCTCGTATCTATATAAAACCGACTATATAATTACATAATTATACAAACGTCAGTAGCTGGATCCTATGGGCGGCGAAAGGAGACCACGAAAATTCATACAACATTTCCTGGAATTTCGACTCCTATATAGTAATTACATACCTCGTGTGTAATTGCACAGACACTACTACTATACTGGTGGGTACGAAATGTGCTCGTTCGTAGTAAAACTGCCTACGACGTAGGAATTAGGAATTTGATATTATTCCCAACTGTTAGTACCACATATTCACGTATCCTGCCATTACACGAGTTGTTTATCATCATAAATTTCATCAACTGGCTATTTCTACTGAAGAACATCTGCTATTATTTAATTTCAACAATTTAACAAAGGTAACGCCGTGCTGACTATAGCCTCATGCTCCACTGCTATCGCCACAAATAGTATCTGTGTATCGGGTAGTATAATTAAGTGTAACCAACACTATATCAATCTTACTACGGATAACCATAAGAAATGTTAGCATTGTAAGTATTCCCTTTTCCAATCCAACCTCCAAGGACAATCTGTGCACTGCGGTCTCTTTGTTTTTGCTTCCTTTCTAATTTTGACTATTATCCCAGAGTTCCCATAAAGACAGCGAAACGATCGACCTTAATTGATTCGTACACTGCTTTCCCTCAAAAAAGGAAAATATAGCACTTTCTAAGAAATCTTTGCTTCTACAGAAATCAGTACACCACACTTCTCACTCCTTTTCCCATTTTGATTTCTACCGTAGCTCCTACCGCTGCTGCTTTGGTGACTGGGGGGAAAATCATTCTTAGTCACAGAAGCTTCAAAAATCTTGTAGTGGCTTCTGCGAGCAATAAAAGTCAGGATAGATTGGCACTGTTTCATTTGTCACTGTCAATTCGTAAAATATTCAACACGTTTTGACTTGGCACTGTCAACATCTAAGCAAGACACTCACACACATGTATGTAGGTACCTCCATCCGGACTCTCACTCTCCTTGCGGTAGCTCAGTAGTTACTGTCTCTACTGCTATGTGCGGGGATACTTATTTCTTGCTTTATTGGAAATGCTCCCATGGCACATGACATTATGAATATTACAGGTATTCAAAGCCTAACTTTACTCATTTGGAGAAAGTATTTGGCAGCTGACAAGGTATTTTGTGTTGACCCAGCTTTGATTCAAAGGAAAGAGAGAGACAGACCGAGTGAGGCCGAGGTGGCGGAATGGAAATAGTGTTTGTTACACGGTAGAGGAAGAAAGGGAACAACGTGCTTTCACTTGGACTTCAGTTATTCGACTGACTGACTGACTGTACGGTGTAGATAGTGGGGAGCGATAGTGAACTCCTTTCCCTTTAAAACTCACTCTTCACCCACGAATACTATCTGTACTACACGTAGCCTCCTGCCTTTCCAATGTTCCCTGTGCTAATATAGCAACCAGCAGCGTAGCCTAGCTCTTCCCATACCAGGTGCACCCGTCCCATGTTGGTAGTGGAGCCTGCCTGGGATTCATAGAATGCATACGGGACCAGACACCTTTAAGCCGGTTCTACTCCACTCCAACTAAAATATTTATGTGTACATACGCTATTTTCGAGTTTAATCGTCACTCCAAGAGTTCAAGCAAAACTTAAATCTTCCCTTCTTTATTTTTTCTTAACAAAAGGAAAAAACGTATGTACCTATGCACATTTTAGGGAGAAAGCCTGCTCACAATGCTCCCATAATATATATCATCCAGTGTTATTCCATCGCTTATCTCCTTCCCTCACCCGTTAGGAAGAAAAAATAGGATTGAATGGGTAAGCTTTATATATAAGTGTGTGGGTGCCGATATTCCTACGACAGATAATATGCCCCAATACAGCAGTGAAGAAAAAGTACTGATGTGCACGTATGTACGTATAGAACCGAAGATTCGAGATAGTTTCATAACATAGGTATACATAATAATGATATGTACATACTGTAGGCAAGTAGGTCCCTACATGGTATGTATCTTGGTCTTGGCTCAAGCTACCGTCATCAACTTGAGAGAGGACGGTGTCGAGGATGGCGTGCATGGAGTGCTAAAGAACATGACTTTCTCTATGTATTCTCATGCAACTTGTTGTACCTCTCCAAAATTGCTCTACGCAAACCTTTCATAGTTCATACAACTTGAGCCTCAAACCACATAACCCCGCGCACACAAACGCACGCATTTTCATATTTTATTTAACAACCAATTCCTATCTCAAAGGACTGTCTCTCCATCCATTCAACCGGAGTAATCAAAGTAAAACTCTATTCCGCCTTTAGCGTTTGTTGTACCAACTACAAAGCTCAAAGAATTATACTTTCCCCTCGTTGGATTTCTCGGGGAACGGGCAGGTTAATTGGAATTTAAAACTGACTATTTTTTTAAAGCAATTTCATGCACGGGTAAAAACTTAGAGGATACAATAATTATGCAATTAATCATCAGACTATGCACACACATGAACATAACGATATATGTATCTAACGGGGATTAGAGGCGCACGAGTAGGGCATTTGTATGGCATTAAGCACGTACTGACATATCACACACTCATCAAATGATTATATCTTTAAGTCAAAAGCGTCTAGAAGAAAAAAAAAGCTATTCATTTAATTTTTACCTCAAGAGAACAATAAAATTGAAGGAGCTGCGAGCTATGATCAATGACTGGTTCCTAGGAGGAGAATTTAATTTGCATGCAAAAGCCACGAAGTGATGACACGCTCAAGGCAGGAGAGGTCCTTCTACGTGTGGGGGATACAAAGCATTTCTCCTTTCATTACTGAAGCATGAAAAATTTGAAATGAAGGTTTTTTACGATATCATTTATGCTGTAAATCCTCACATTCAACTTCAACTTTTAATAATTTCCCATTTGAAGGGAGGAAAAAAAAATCATTTAGAGGGGAGAGAGGAATCAAATGAGGTGAGAAGTGAGAGGTGTGAGGAGAATGGAGGATTTTATTCACATTCTTTTCCTCCATTCCTTCCCACAAGGCACACGACGAGATGATAAGGCTGGAGAGAAAATGGCAAACACTCCAGGGAGGTTCAGGTTTTAGTGACATATTTATTCTCAAGCCCTGCCATACTATCCCACACAAACAAAACCACCCAAGGGAATTTTTTATTACGGCATTTTCTCTTATCTTCTGTCCAATCCTTCCCCACTCCTCATTCCTCCTCATTATCATTTATCCTAATATCCCTTATCCTTAGAAGGGCCAGCGGAGAGTCAGGTAAGTACAAGTCTGGGTAAAACACACCATATTTTTTTTTGCTTCCTTTCTCTGGGAAAGGAAAGAAGAACTTTTAACTGACAAAATTAGATTCAATGAGACGGCGAGATGACGACGACAAGGACCAGCTCTATACATACGTAGCACTGCATTTGCCCAGAGAATCTGTGAATGAAAATGAAAACTGAACTCACGAATTTTCCAATTAAATTAAATTAAATTCCAACCTGTCACCCACTTGTCGCCTTTCATTTTGAGGTAATGAAAAAGAATAATACATGGCATTCCTACGTACAGTTTACAATCGTACTCGGGGACGAAAAGTAAACTACAGTAGTACATATATACATAATTGTAGAGCTGCATGGCTACATACTCTTTCTTATCGTGCTACCTTACTTTACTCCTTTTTTCTAGAACTTCTCACCCTTGCACACCTTTCCATTTCTGTGCCACCTTCCATTACAATTAAAAATTAGAATTAGGTACCTACATATATATCTAACAGCGCACATCTGGCTATACATGTAGGTACATACGTATGACGTACGGACCGAAGTACGCTGTATTGTAGTAACACTGCGACCTATGTACCAACCATTCATTACCTTTGATACTTGCTCTCGAAAACGACTGTGGTGTTGTCTCTCAACAACCAACATAACACATTATGCACAGAATGTACACCAACATTGTATTATTGGAGAATAATGCTATTCGCGTAAAACTACACTTTAACGCGCAGAACTGGAGCTCACAATAGTTAACTTGGCTAAATTGTTATTAAAATGAAAAATTTGGAATTAAGTCTGAATTCTAAATTCTAAGGCTAACGATACACAACGACGTACTTCCTATTTAAATACGAACGATACAGTAATATTGCAACAGTACACTACTAATAACAGATTTGTACAATAATTAATATGGATAAGCGAACGGCAGATAATTAAATAGTAATGGTATTGCGTGTCATCGTAAACCTACCTGTTTGAGTGCTGGTGTCAAAGAAAGCACAGGATGTCTCTACAGTCATGGTAGCAAAAGTTCCATCTGTGATTTGAGCGCACGAATCCCGTCGACCTCTAGTTTTTGTCATTTCCTCAGACTGAGTTGATTGTCTTCTGAAATTCATGAAGCGAAGTTGTTAGACCACCCAATGTTACTTTTCATTTTTAATGCACCATAATTACGTTACATTACTTGTTAATCCGTGATATTTAAAATGTACTGTCAACGAGGGTAAATAAAATACATTTCCACGGTTCACAAAAACATTTACATAGGTACACTCCAACGCAAATGCAAAACTTTCTGCGAGGGTTATAATTTAATTATGTGAGTCCAGTGCTCAGAGTATACTACTATTTTGTCAATTACTGTCCTGGTTTAGAGTTTTTGTTAATTCAAGTCAAACATATGATCTCCATGTAAAAGCTATAAAAAAACATATAACGCATTAAATTTTTAGTCTTTGAATCAACTGTAAGACAACCATACATAACACTTAATCGAATTTTTAGTTTCATAAATTAACTACGCCACCATTGCGTAATCACAATTAACAATTAAATGGACAACCGAGTTATTTTTTTAGCCAAGTTGTAACGAAGAACTATTGAGTAACTGAGATACGAGGACGGACTAGAAGGTCAAGGGGGTCACAGCAAAGCAAAGGGGCGCCAGGGACAAACGTCCCTTGCTAACACAACGCGTAAGAAACAAAGAGGCCTCTGGGAAAACTTCCGATTTCCATTTTCAGTCCACACCTGGTAAGACAGCAATTTTTTAAGAAGTTGCTTAAATAAAAAGAAACCACTACAAATTATAGTACTGCAAATAAAACTAAGCATAAGTCAACAAATTTTAAGAGTTCAAAAGTATAAAAACTAATCGGCATTAGCAGGTAATATAAATCGTTAAGGAAGTAAATCGGGAATCGTCAAAAATAAATGTTGATACCATGTCCCACATTCGTTCGGTCACAGGTCAAAGCACCGAATTACATTTACCTACATGGAAACAGTAGCATGGATAACTTGTCCAGGTTTTAGTCAGTGGAAATCAACTTTCATTTACAAATTGAATCCTGATTTGTGATGATTTTAATTTAGTTTTGACCGCTACAAAGTACAATTTAGTTTTAGCCTCCTCGGTAGGTAATTGTTTAGCAATAAAAAATGATTAGTACTTCGTAAACATATCCGAGTTGCACAACTCCATTTTCTAAATGGGATTTTCAAAAAAGTTGCAAAGCTTCAGCAAAAAAAAAAGCTGGAATTCATATGGAAATGAGAAAAGAACGTGACAATAGAAACAGAACTAGTGTCAATGGACAGTGCAGTGGAAATACTTCTCGTGAACCTTGCGAGGGAAATTGTCGATGAGCAGCATTCAACAGGTGCAGTGGAACAGAGTCGAAAATAGAAATGGACGCCTCATATCATTGCACTTATTCAATTTTGCGATCTTTCTCTGTCCAGTCCTTAATTATCCGTCATGCTCTTTCCAGATTCTCCAAAAGCTACATATTATTTCGAATCATAATTAGATTTATCTACAGCTAATTAGAACTTGAAAGTACAGGGAATTGAGTTTTGCCAAGATTAAACGAAGCCTCTGTTAAATTAAATTGGATTTCAGCGAACGAAAATCCTGGGTCACACATCTAAAACTGACTGCAAGAGAGGCAGTGAACATAAGCAGTAATTTAATTAAACTCGTGGGAGCAGGAGAAACGGAAGGGTGTAAAATGTTAAAATCAGTTCGAAATGGAGTGTGTAGTACAATTAATTATACACTCTAGGGCTCGTAAATTATACATTCGATTAGGTATTTCTCGGTACAATGGTGTGAATCTGCTAAAGCAAATGTGGCACTAGTAAAAAGCAAAAAAGCGTCTGAATTATTAATACATATCCTGTGTCACTACTTAATAGCCTTTAAATTGGTAATGATATTAAGCGTACGCACTTTGTATAATTGTACTTTTTCGAGTTTCCTTTCCGGCGTCCACCCCAGTTCAAACAGTCAAAGGAAAACATGTTGGCTCCTTCTTTTATTCAACTGGCCTTGTTTCTTCTTTTTTTTGTGAATATTTTATAGATTAACTAATGCACTACTACTAAAGCTAGTTTAAGCACTTGAACTACGATTGCAGCAATAATTGTAGTAAATGTATATAATTAATTGTCAAAATAATATGTACTAGTGTCATAGGATATTTTTGTGTTCAACCCAAGAGCATGATAGATATGTTGCTTGTACAAGAGACTATGTATCAACTATTCTAGAATTCTAAATCTCAAAATCTAGGTAATTAACTACCAACTTGTAAAAAACGAAACTACATTTTACTCTAATAAAGGAAAGCGTCATGACTCAAATTTAAGTGTTATCATCCCAACTTTCAATGACAATCCCTACAATCAACCAACTGACCAACATTGTTAATTGTAACTATTGTAATTTGTATGATGGGTTAATTAAGTTAATCAAAAGGCTACACTACTTTTTTTGTATCTTTTTGTAGAGCACAGCAAACCGCAAACACGTGTGCAGATTTACAATTAATGATATTAAAATATTAAAAATTAAATTAAAAGCTGAATGTATTTAACTTGTAATTATAAACTTCACTAAATAGACTGCCTATCAACAATGAGGAGGCAAAGGAGTATAAAATTAGGTTGTAGGTAGCTAAGTCTTTCGTTAACCGGGAAGGCAACAAGTTTTCTGAGGTTGGTTTCCAAAAGTTAATATAAAAAGAAATATGATTCTAGGTAAGATCTTTGAAGTCGTTGGTAGTGTGTCAAGTCCACTGTTGACTGTATTGTTGTCAGTTGAGTGTGGGAATGGTGACATTAGTTTGTGACAGGGGAGGATGAGAGGTCACTCGTGGAGTTGGTGGTGGTGTGTGTGTGTGGTGGTCTGTTGGGATGCGGAAAGATGTGAATGAGATCTTGAATGAGTGTGTGTTGGGGGGGAAAAAGGATAAAAGGATCCACGAGGATCTCTGGACGTGAATGAATAAATCAATGGTAGAGACGGAGACGCAGACCTGAAATTTCGACAGCGCATCATTTCCTCCGTAGTGGATTGCCGGCGGAATCCTCTGGCTATCAAAATCTCTTCTGTTGTTGATTGTCGTCGAAATGTTGGGCGTGGAGCGACGGGAGATGGCTCCCGGGACGAACATGTCGAGGAAGAGTCTGGTGACTTCCGGGAACCTCGACGCTCCTCCGCTGTCACCTGTCCCACAGTCAAAATAATTAAAGGCTTTCATTTGGAATCATAATCTCAAATAGTGTGTTGTAATTATTATGTTTGTTACATAGTGGTATGTATGTTTTGTTGAAACTTCGAGAAAAGTGCGTAAACAAAGCCATCCCCATTTTTCCCTTAAATTCAATACTCGCTTTTTCAGCTTCGTTTCGTTAGTTTTTTTAATTGTAGAACAACAACTTCGCTTTTACAAATAAACAGATTTATACTTTAACAAGCAGTCCAAAAAAAGTAAGTATAAATACATACATCAATGTTTTGATACAGCAACTTTTTGTATTGTTTAAAAGTGAAAAAAATAACATTTTGTACTTTCTAAAAAAGAAATTTCTTAATCTACCAAGTTTTTCTACTTTACAACGATCAGACAGCATTTAACAGAAAAAAGAACTAGGCTTGTTGTATTGCACTTTCACTAACGAATTTTTCAACGAGATTTAGATTTGAAAATGGAATATTTTTCGGTAATAAAACGTATTTTTTCGTGGACACTTTGATTATCTTCCGGTGAACTTCACCAGTTGGCACTTACAGTTGATTGTCTCCTAGCTCGTCTCTTGCTCGCATGACGTTGTAATCGATAATTGTCATCTTCAGCTGCTGAGTCAGGTGATAGGGAGTCTCGCCGTGTGGCTTTCCGTGACCAGGCTGAGTGATCGTCACTTGTTCCCGTTCCATCATCCGGTGACAAAAATGGTCTATTATTATACAGATCAATTCACATTATTAAAATGCCACTGACTCTGAGTCAATCAAAGTAATGGAGGAACACCCAACATGTTTTTGATAAAACACAGCCATATAATTAAATACATCCACACACGGCTCAAGAATAATAATAATAAGACTAAAAAGTACGATAATATGGTTTGAAAAAAAGACATGGCACTGTGAGCTATAAATACAGCGAGATGATAGAGTCACACCAGCAACAGAGGAGGAGAGAGACATTGCAGTTGAGAGTATATTACAGCCACACTCAAAATAATTATAAATAATCGATTTATTCAGAATCAGAATAATAATAATCACAATCACAGATGATTGACAATTTCTTAAAATCTAAGTCAAACCGGGCAACATTGAATAACGGTGATAATAATCATACATTTAGAGCAAACGCGAGTTCAAATCCAGTTCGCAATTCCCAGCAATAATCATAGAAAGATACAAAAGTGTGTCTGGTACTGATATAAGTAATCAAGTCTGTGTCTGTCTGTTGTTAAGAAATCATAACCAAAATAATTTAGTATCTAAACTCTAGTAAATGTAATCGTGTCTTCTGTAGTTTTGAACGAAAAATAATCGTTAAAGTAACTGATAAACTGATACAAAATAAGAGGAAACTAATAAAAATAAAATTCAAAATATTGTAACAGTTGATGGGGACAGGGACTATATAGTATGAGTAGTCTGAATAGATAGGTATACAGAAAAAAAATTATATAAATAGGTAGATGATGGAATGTGTAAAAAGGATAAAAAATAGATGAAACAAGAGTTACACTCTAAAAAAGTCATATAAAAACAATTAAATAAAAGGACAAAAAAATGAATATGAATAAGTAATCAACTTAACACTTCAGTCCGGACGGTTGTTGCGGATTTTCTGAAAAATCTGTTTCCACTACGAAATTTTTTTCCCTGTGACTGAGAGACCGCATCTATCTGTAACTCATTGATCTTCGGCATCCTATAGGCACACCCATGGGATACACTCAAATTACTCGAAAAACAAAACCAAAAAAATATGGACAACTCCCGTATCCCTCCCTCACTCCATCGCATAACTCAAATCTGACATGATCGGGACGGATCCATTTCATTACTCTACTTTGTGGCTCCTACGGCTACTCTCCTTGACGACTGTGTATACAGACAAAACTTGACGAATTTCAAGTGTCCAGTGCAATGCCCAATGGACCAATGGACATGACATTCCACTGGACACTCAGCCGCTTGAGTGGGAATTGGATTGCGAAATATATCCAACTGAGTACAAAAACTAAAATAGTTGACAAAAATTCTATCACTCAATCCTCAGTGCCAACCCCAGCCCAAATAAATCTTCAATATAATGATTTATTATATATTGCCTTATTTATGTAAAATCTCGTTCATATTTTAAAAGTAAATGTCGACAGACTAACCCACGTGCTAACAATTTACTGTAAATCTCAATGTCCTGTCCCCCTCCACTTCCCATTCCATTTGACCATGGAATTCTACGAATGACCAGGAGAAGTTACGAGCGAGCATTTACAGGTAGGTTTAGCGACTACGTGAGTATTTAGAGGGGTAGGTAGGTGGGTACAAAGTAGATAATGTAATGTACTGTACAAGAGTCCGACGGATGGAAAATCCAAAAAGGAGAAAGAAATATAAAATAATAATAAAAAAAAAGAAATTATAGAGAGAAAGAGAGTATCTGTATGTGTCGGATGGAGAAATACTGATTTACTTTGATCCTCGACGTTTCGTTCCAAACTCATCGAGAACTGTTGATTGTCTTCGGAGTTGACGATGAAGTTTGGGTGAAGTCCTCTCAGGTGAAGGCCGAGAATTTCGACGTAAAAGCTCTTTCCGGACTTTCTCACTTGAACTGGGCTCACCGGGTGAGACTGCTGGGGGTGGCTCTGGAGGTTCTGTCAAAAACAACAGTTACAGTCTACGTCAGACGAATATCATTTTGGATTCCAATCAGATCCAATGGACCAATCACGCACATTTATAACACCTTTAGCATTTCAGACTTTCCACATTCCTGTCAAACACAGACGGGGCCTTACAGTACAACTCATTTCCCTTTCCAGGGAACAGTGAGACAGGTACATTTTCATTTTCCACACATTTCCATCCATTAGATCTTACATCGTCCACCTTTTCAGATGAACCTTTCCTGACCTGACGGTTGGCAGTCGAATGAAATTATGCAATAACTAGCGAATTTGATTAGTTGCCCGGGTCGTCGGAGGTCAATTTTTAATTAGGTACATACTTTACCCCAGAAATTAATTGGAGCTTTACGGTAAGGACCTACCTACTCGTTTAATGGCATCAAATTGTAAAAACCAAGGGCAAAAGGTTACATTAAAACCAATGGATTTGTAGTTCTTAATTGGGCTAACTAATATTAATCCTTTCCAACAAGGTTTCATAAAGCTTTTATCTTATGGCATCCAAAATCCAATAGATTGCCTGTACTGCCTACTGTTGACTGTATTACCTGGAAGTTACCCGTTGTGAAATATTCCATTTGTGATTCCAAGTATCACTCTTGGATTAGTCTACTGGCATTTGAAATACTTAGGAATGTCTCATTAGTTATGACACAGTTATTTGAAATGAAAGGATTTTCAGATGTCAGCCTAATGCACAATAACTTCAATTCTTGGAACTGCTCTGTATAACACAAAGTACATAATATTCCATCAGTCTTCCTCAATCAAAACAACAAACAAGCAATATCCATCGCTGACATTTTGTACAGGTCAGACTAACAAATGGAATTCAAGAGAGGAGATATTACGAAGTACAATACATATGTAGAGCCAGTCTGTGGTGACTTGGTAAATTGAAAACTAACCTGGGGAGGTGACGATATGTTTGACAGCAGCTATAGAGCCCCGTCTTGGTTTATCGACTGAAGACTTTCTTGAAACTTTCCCCTTAATTAGGTCCGCAGAGGATTCTCTACGTTTGGTCCGAGCAGCGACTGCTGCAGTTATTGTCGAATCACGTCTTGACCAAGGTAATGACCTAATTCCACCAAACAATCAAATCACATACAATTGGAATTTAAGCCTATTTATTTCTGATCTGCCCAATACTTTTCTACAGTGTTATTAGTCTCATCAATCAAGTCTGAACTGCTCAGGTATGACCACAGTGGACAATAAACAAAAAAGCAATAAAGATACAGATTTGTTTTTTTTTCTAATTAAATATCCGCGCGGTGTTTTGCTAATTTAGTAGATTTCCCGCAGTATTTAAACAGGAGATTTCAGAGCTAAATTGATATTGAGTGCACTAGTATGTATGCATGATGTATGAGAAGGAAAAAAAGGAGGGGGGGGGCGGGGTCAGTGGAAAGAATCTTGAGTTTTTTGGGATTTAATTAGAGGAGTTTGAGATTTGAGCAATTAGTGAAGTGAAAGGGAGCAGTTGGAGTGCGGTATTGGTGGTGTGGGGAGTGGAGTGGTGAGACTTGGGCTGTATTGAAGCAATTAAGAATGATTATAGTGATGTGAATGGTGACCTGGCTAAATCAGCAAGCGTTTCACGTCTAGACAGAGATTTATCTTGTTTCTTAAGGCCACCACCGCTTCCCCACTCCCGGAGGATGTCTGTCAATTGCGCTAATGAGCTCCGTCTTCGTCTGGTTGTTGGTGGAGACGTCTCTCGTACCTTTGTGAGCAAAATATGGACACAACAAAAATAATCTTAGTCCCACCAAGTCAAAGCCAAACCTGCCGGATATACGTCGACAACTCCTCACTCTCTCTGTCTCTCTCTCTCAGTCTGACAACTGAAAGCGCAACTTTTGTCCTTATTACACGCTGGCTAACTTTAGCAAAGGAGCAAAAAGTTAGCAAAACCATCACATATTTTACAAACCCAAGATTTTATAATCGAAAAAACCATAATATTCAACAATGCATTTTGTAGGGTCTATAGGGATTATGCTCCCTTGTTGATACCTCAGTTGGCGGAGAAATTGTGGTAATTTGAGCAGCGGAGTCACGACGCCCGAGTCGAGCCCGTAATATTTCCTCTTGTTCTTGTTCCCTGGAATTGAATAAAAGCAAACGTATGTATGAATTTTATTGGATTACTTACTAATTAAAATAGAATGTCACTATATACATATTTGTTTAAGCTGGATGCATACGGCTAGGTCCTTTAATTAAAACGATTACAATTTCCAGGTTTAACGCGCATTTGTTCCAACCGATACAGAGGATTTCTAAATACCTACCTATGTATAGATTTATCTCTGTTGTGCGTTGACAATAAAATGCAAGGCATATTTCAATTCACAAAGTAACAAAGGAGCGCATTGCCCAACTGAGGCTGCTGTGTGCTCTATGTATGTGCCTTTCACTTTACACTAAAATACCTCGAGGCACCTACGCAGTAAGCTAGTTTTGCACGTACGAAATAAGCCCCACGTGTTCTGTAGTAAAATAAAATGACGAGCTTACTTTTGCTCTGTCCAAGTACATGACGCAAAGCGTTGGAATTCGGAGAAAAAATACTTTCCCGTTCGACCCATTGAACTTGCACGCGTAAGTGTGTATCTCTGTTTAAGCTTTAATTTTTTAGCCTTTTAGTTTAAGCACACTGAATGCCTGTTTTGTTTTTATCAAAACAAAATGAATATTTTACACTCAATTTCACAAAAACAGCATCAAACGTGCAACATTCTCGGGATTCAGGATTAAAACTACGACGCAAAAGTAATCTGATATATACATGACCGTAGTCCAGAGTGAAATGTAGTGTGCTGTAATGCAGCCCCTGTACGTCGTAATTATAGACTCTGCTAAATCTCGAAACTGCATTAGAACGACAAGTCATTGTCTTGTCTCCCTCTCCCAGGCGAACATGAAAGACTTCCATGTATAAATGAAGCCCATCATGAATTCTTCAGAGGGATGGATAGATAGTTGATTGCTCTTTGAAAGTTTCATGGAAATTCATTGGTGATTGTTGTCAGTGTTAATTATAAGTGAAAGGACGTAATGGATCACATTCCAGACATTAATTAATTCAGGCAAAAGGGAAAGTCCATACCTATCATCTCGGTAGCCGTACCAGCACCAGTACACAATACGTGTACTACTCTGTCATCATCCCGCATTCTCATTTACGAGCAGAGTCAGTACCAGCACACACACACATTCCCTCCCACTTTCACTACCAAAACTTACTGTGTTTGCTCACTTCATTCGATACTCTCACAATCATAATTTACAATGCGAAGGTTAGTGCTGTATTGCTGCTGGAATGTGGGTGCACAGGACGTACATACGTCTCATCAGCTTAGAGGCTACCTTTGTATGTATCTAGGTATTATTATTAGGCTATGCACCGTATGCTAAAGTGTGTAATTTTATACGTCAATATCCAGTATTGTTTGTTTTTGTTATTGTCTCTACGAACAGAAACACAGTACAGCGAGAGGATGCCTTTGTATGCGCTTAGCTTAACCGCCAATGCAATGCAATGTGGGAAGAGAGCAAAGGCCAGATGAGCCAGTTAACTGAACGACTAAAACTAAAGGGAGACTGAACTTGAGCTTGGGCTGGAAGTAAGACTATACCTTCCGTACGTAAAATCAAAATAGTGAAATGTGAGGGAATGAAGTATAATTACTTTGAAACTCTACTCAGTGGAGCACTGAATCACATCATGTCAAGTATTATATCGTCCATCTTTTGATTGTATGCATAGTGAGTCTCATCGCCTGTCATCCTCGTAACTTCCTAGGATATATACATATGTATGTACAGAATGCTTTGAAGTACTCCATTTCAAATACAGGATCAAATACTTTCGAGCTCTGTAAATTGTACCGTACAGTCAGATGTCTATTAGTTACTTGCCTATCCAGAATAAAAAGCAGGGGACACATTCCTATGACCTTAAAATCTTCTATAAATAACACCTTTTTAATGAGCTGGACGAGCCATCTCCAATGATTTGTGCACCCTTATCGTACATAATTACAAAATCTAATCGTACTATTTTGAAGAGTCAAGCTTATATTATGTAGGTAATTTACAATAAAAAAACAAGCTTAATCCATAAGTCACAAAGTAGTAAGTAGGCAACTTTCTCTCTGTATTGCGCTTTCACTAACGCAGTGGTATATGACATGCTCTTAACTTTCTTTGCAATACATACACAACAATGAAGTTTCTAATCTCAGATTTCATTGTTATTCCTAAACAAGTATTTTCTTACTGGCATTATTATTGAAAGGAGAAGGCATTCTTGTATTTTGAAGTAATCAAAACATCACTGCTCTGTGGCGTGACTGACGGGTGGATTCTGTATATACATCTACTACCTCTTTTAGTTTCAGAACTGAGAACAGAACACAGGGAGAAATTCGCAATGGAAATAAGTAATAAATGGTTCTTCTCCTCAACCCTGAAACCAAAACCGACATGAATATGAATAACCCACTATTGATACGTCAATAAGGCATGTACCTAAGTAATCGGATACAGAGCAGCAAAGCCCGCACAGACATAAGATAAAAGTGACAGCAACACCGCTTTCTCCTTCTCTGCTTGTCTTTAAGGAGAAGCCAGGGCACAAAGGAAGATGTTAATAATTATTAAGGAATTATTGGCATATGCTAGGGGGCAGATCGGTGCAATCTTACAATGTACAATACTGCAAGGAACTGCGAGACAGACACCGAGACACTATAGATTATTTCAAAGGAGAGTTTGTATGGGAATAATATTATCATAACGCTAATGTTATGCTAGTGTGGCACTGGTAATGGTAATGGTAATAGTATGGTAAGGATCTTCTGTCTTTGGTATAAAAAACACACATCAGTACAGATATACCTTCCCTGGCATAAATAACTTATGGACAAAACTAACGTCGAAATAGAAATTCCTTGTACAGCTCTGTCAAACCAAGTAAATCCTTGAATTCCTAAGTAGAGTAGAGTAGAGAGAGAGGGGGGGCTTCCAGGAGAAGATTTTAGCTTAACTTTAACTTTGAGATATATATGCAAATGACTTGGGAGTAGAAAGGAAAATATCCATCGATCATGTTGTCTGTCAAACTTTTTACTGGAGGCGAAAAATTATTTGAACGTAAATAAAAGGCAGCAGATGTGCGTCTTTCGGTGCCTTAAAGAGAGCTTTTGCTTACAAGAAAGCGGACGAGAAGCTCAAAGAAACTTTACTCCATAGCTAACGGCACTCTTAGTACATTCTAACGAGTTGGTGGCTTTCTCCGCTTGCCAGACTTTTCCTTAAATTATGCAGTGAAAGTGTATCAGATCAGATTGATTTACAAATCATTAAAATGCATGCAAATGAAAATAAAATGGAAATTCAGACAGAAATAGTGACTGTCTTGGTAATTGTAACGAGTTTTTTGACGAGCAGGTCTGATCCTTCACAATATCAATCTTTACTGTCCAAAATCGACTAATATATTATGTACCTATGTAAACTTTGATACTGTAGCCAGACAAATGGATTAGTAAGCTCCGTCTCAATAAGTGTCATAGGACTAAAATTACGTGTTTTTTTTAAATTGTCAACAATGATTTTGTTACTCCTTACTTGAGAAAACTTTTACTCTAAGTCTGTACAATTTGTTCTATGGTGAAAGTTTATTACGGGAGAACTCTGAACAATCCATATTTGTATACATTTCACGCTTCAACTTACTTTGTTAATTAAAGGAAAGTTCCATTGTGTGAGCCACCCGGATAATTAACTCAAACCTTGAAATACTTGAGAATAGCTTTACAAAATGTAAATATAGGGAAACATTGTTAGCGGACAAAGCGACCGAATGCGTCAGCTTGTACTGCACTCAACTGTGCAGTCCTATAATCTAACTAGTGAGTGAGTGAATGAGTGAGATAATGAATGAAATGAATAAGCTACCTGCATCATTTGCATCTGAATTGATATTTACGAAAATAACTGAGCCATTGGACTGTATTGTATCTAGTTTGGCAGAGAACTACTTGGACACACAATGCGAGTGATACGAATGCCTCCAATAATTGAAATGCTTGTTATAAACCACTTATCTACCGCACTCAAACAGTCCTAGTCAAAGACTATTAAAATAGGTATGACAAATGGCAATATGCGCTTTGGGAGCCCGTATGCATAATTGCATGGAATTAAGCAAAATGCTCGTTACCACAATTTCATCTCCTTTCGTCTACAGTTAAATTCAACGTGGCCAACTTAAACCGCATGGTACTATCGATAGTCTATAAATCATAGCATAAGATGCAACATAACGTTAAAAGAGCAACCCAGAAACTGTTGTGACCAATGTTATATGCATAGTACATGCCCATTAAAACGCAGGGAGATGGATTTCAAGTACATCTGAGAAAATGTAAAATAGTCTATTTACAAATTTTGACAATATGTTTTGCTTTATTTGCACATCTTTGAAAAGGTGCAAAATGTTGTAATTACACATTTTGGAAAAGATGCAAAATGTTGTACTGGCACATTTTTGAAAAGGTGCAAAATGTTGCAACTGCACTTTGTTGAAAGATGCAAAATGTTGTAATTGCACATTTTTGAAAAGGTGCTAAATGTTGTAATTACACATTTTGGAAAAGATGCAAAATGTTGTAATTGCACATTTTAGAAAAGGTGCAAAATGTTGCAATTGCACTTTCTTGAAACGATGCCAGATTGTTGTATTTTTACAATTTTTAAAAATTGCAAAATGTTGTATTTGCACATTTTGTAAATTGCGTGCAATACATTATTTATAACTCACAACGTACCAAGTACTTTTTACAGTTATGAAGCACGCTTTTTTTACAACAAAAAAGATCTGACTGTCATTTTACTTTCAATTTTAACTAGCCGTCACATTCTTTAGGCTTTGAGCAACAGAAGATGCCATAGGGCCTCTTTCCCCACAAAACGTCAAGAATAATAGCATCTAGCTCAGTAGCAGTTGAAATATGATACAATGTGGAATTCTCACTGTTACTAGTGGTCCAGTCCCATTCTTCCAAAGCCGAGGATGCAAGTATGAAACTACCAACGCGGAAACCTCCCTGAATGGGTTTTTATTACAACCGTACAATTCCTACTAATAGCAAGGGTAACTTTGATAATTGAAAAACTTTTCACTCCTACATATAAGTACCTACTAAATGAGATCGAGAGTGTACGACTGTATAGCAAACTTTGAACTTGTGAATACAGAGGTACCTGGGTACCTTCTGTAAACCGTTGATACCAATGTCGAGGAGCATATAAACGGTATATGTACTTAAGCACAGCCAGAAAACCTAGACCTAGACACGGAGTCTGCAAGAGTTGAGAGTCCATGAATGTAGTAATTGTCCAAGAAGCTGTCGTCAGCATACAAACTTTCAAGCACACAAAGAGCCGAATCATAGCTGTGAAGGGATTTAAGCAGATAATCTAATTTGGCAAATTATTTCAACAAATGACTTTTCTATTTAAGAAATTTTATTTACCGCAAAATCGTTCATTCTACTGTGGGGGGATGGAACCTACTAATCTACAGTACATGTGCTGTATTTGGTGGTTTACTCTCAAGTTTATTTACCTAATGACCTAATCCCTTTGCAAGACGGGAATTCACAAAAGTATTCTGAGATCACGGGGCCGAAAACGTTTTATCATTTTCCACATGAATGGTATGGTACAATTACAAAAGTGTAATTTTCACAACAAAGTATTGGAAATAGTACAGTGCACTCAATGCAGCTTCAGCGCTCTAAGCCAATGTTCTCACAAAAAATGTACCCAAAGAGTGTTCGGTCGGAAAATTTTATGCAATTTTTTCCAAGCAATGGAAGTATCGAAGCTACAATGCAATGCGTGTGTGCGCCATAGGATGGCAACCACCTGTACCTTCATGCCTTCATTCATAGAAACAAATACTGAAGGCACGATGGGCGTCCAGCTGTACTGCTGTTACAGCTACCGTAAATCGGGCATTATCTCCAAAACTTACCGTAAATGACCGAATTATTGCCGGGGCTCAAATAATTGCCGGGACTCGAATAATTGCCGGGACTCGAATAATTGCCGGGGTCTAGACATGCAATATTCAATAATTGCCGGGGCTCATATAATTGCCGAGGCGCTCATTCGGAATATACACCAATATGTATTAGCAGACCGTGCAGCCAGGCTTCCTTGTACAATGTGAAAGCAAAGAAAGATGGACAAATCAACATTATAT
>JAQFZC010001248.1:0-32496 GCA_034695205.1 Dicyrtoma fusca
TCATTTACTAGTTTTGACCGTTTTGAAAAAGTGTTATTTACTAGTTTTGACCGTTTTGAAAAAGTGTCATTTACTAGGTTTGACTGTTTTGAAATGTGTTATTTGCTAGTTTTGTCACATAATGATATTTTCCATTATAAGGACTTGGGACATATTGGAATTAAGCTGAGACTGGACTTGGGAAACATTGTAACTAAGCATACTTACACTGGACTTGGGGCAAATTGCATTTACACAGACGATATGTACTTACACATACACTATATGGTGGCTCGTTAAGTTATATTTGTATAGTTCTGTTGTACTTTTGTACTGCAGAAGTGCAGTGTGTGTGCAGTTAAAAGATAGTTGTATAGTTTGGAGTGCCCCTGGTTGGGGTTGTAAGGTTGTAGATTAGTTGGAGTTGGATTATATAGGGATATGATAGCAATCTGTACTATGCTCGGTCTTGCCATGTGCATATATCTCTCTGGCACATTATACATGGTTTTTATTTTATTTTATATTTTTTATCAGATTAATATCTCTCTTCTCTTGTCAAAAGTTGGACGTACACAAGTTTTCTCACATAATTGCTCAAGATCAAGATTGACTGATGCTGAAAAAATTGAGTTACGAGGCAAGGCAGCTACCATGCAGCTACCACATCACATCCCCTGCATATTACACTCATGTCTATATGGACTTTACTTTTTGAAGTAAAAGAAGTAAAATTGTGTGGTGTGTTCGTGTTGTTTGTCTTTGTATTGTATACATTTATAATATTAAAATATTAACAATGGAAATGGAAATGGAGCTAACATCTACATAACTTTGACAGAAGCCACATAAGGCATATATACACACAGTAATTACAACAAAAGGAATCCACTAATTATTTTTAAATCAAATGTTTCAAAATTAACAGTCCATAACTTTTCCTTGTTAATATGTGATTTTATTGTATCTTATAATTATCTCAATTTTATGCTGACATTATAATAATATTGCACACATTACATACATTGCGCGGAGGCATGTATGTACATTTAAAAGTTAAAAACTATTACTGGGATTGTTTTTGAATTTTGATATTTGACATTTTTGAGCAATCAGCCTGACGTTCATTGACTTACTTGGGATTTTGTATCCTTACAAGATGTGCGTTAAAATATATTATTTACAGATATACATAGATACTTACACTTACCTACTTACACACTATGTGAAATGCTTATTATACTAACTACTAGGCATCAAAGCTGAAATAGAATGTAAATAATTGATGTATGTACTGTACAAGTATGTATGTACCTACTAATAATAATAAAATTATATCTACCTAGCTCTTCATTAGGCTGCAGTGCCTATTATAGTGCCTTTCATATATGCTTTCATCTTTTACGTGTTTAGATTTAGTTTGGAGAGAACAAATCAGTATAAAACTGGTGCCGAAATAATATTTATTACTCCCATAAAAATGTCATCGCACTTGCTAAGAACTATATTTACATTTCTAAACTGGTTTTGAAGAAACTTGATACTGGAGACAGACAGGCACACGGGGTTTGAAAAAAGTACTTTGCTAATTGTAATCACTCGCCAAACTCCAAAGCGCAAAGGTAAAAGACGTTTTTGTGAATTGCTTGGACTTGTTAGTGTAACTGTAGGTATGTATGTGCGTAATCAACTTAAAAAAAGTGATTATTTATATATTTAAAATTACTACTGCTTTTTTTTTTTATTTCCTATCAGATTTACATACATTTTAGATGTACCTACATAAGTATGCCTAGGTATTTCGTTTCGTCCGGCATTAGGATTATTATCAGTAAAGTTTATAGTTACACAGTAGATGCTTTCCTTACAAAACTTTACTTACTTACTTACTTACTACTGCTTACTTCGATAATTTCATATACATTGATCATACTAGCGATTGAAATTAAAGTCCCATATACATGCGCTCTCTTGCCAGGGGCAATTCTGCATAATTTTTCATCATCCAAACTCCAAAGCCTCACCTCATTATATTTTATGCTAAAAGTGCGTTAAGAAATAAATGACCCACGAAACGAACTTATGAAAATGGCCTAGTTCATACTTCTTACACTTTTCACCCATATTCACTCATAATAATCCTATGGTAGTATACACCTATGGGATGTGTCATACAGACGGCATACATTAGGCTCATAATGAGGATGGGGGGATGATTGTTAGCACCGTCAATTAATTTGTAGATGATCCAAAGATGATGTAAATCAAATAATTGGATAGTTTTTGAGAATCCTGTGAGGACCTCACAACAAAAAGTCAAAAGTCAACAAACGACGATCTGCTCACAAAAAGGAGCATCCATGCCAAAAAACTCAACCGAGTCAAAAGCCAAAAAGATAACAATGTGCTGTGAGATGTTGTTGTGATGTGTTCATAATAATACATACACGCACATTGTTGCAGTCAGGTGCGTGTTCAATTTCAATTCTCTCAATCCTGTCCCTGTCCCTGTCCTGAGACGAAAGACGCCAACGACCAACAGAAAGTCAATCATATTACTAATATGAATATTATATAATTAAGTATTCTAGTATTCATTCATTATATATGTGGAGATACACACATAAGTACCTATGATCATTATTATATTACCTCCTCCGTCTGTGCCATGGCATTGCCAATTCAATCATTCAATCTTGAGTCCACATCACAAAAAAAAAAAGTGGAAATAAGAATAAGAATTTAGTTGTGAATTGTAATCAAGATGATCAAGAAAATTAGAATGAGGCTTATAATTATTATTTAGAATTTTTTTTCTCCTCCGATAATCATGGTAATCATAATAAGATGAGTAATCATACACAGAGAGCCGCATAGCCCAGTATGTACTTATGTATGTACAAGAGAACGATGATGCGATGCGATGGTGGTGTGAAGATATTGAAATTGAAATTGAAGTGGTGCGTCTACAGTCTACGTACAGCAGGTTACTTACTGGTTGCTTTGTTGCTTTATTACTAGTTGTTAGTTTGATTTTTGATTATTTGGTTATGAAAAAAAGGGGCTTGCTCTTTCCTGTCAATATGAAGAAATGCACAAATCCTTTTCAAATAAACATAATTACATAGTGTAACTCTTCTGTGCAATAATAATCGAATTCTTGTTGGATAATACTTTATATCAGCAATTACTGAATTGATTCAAATCAAAACCAAAGCCAAAACCAAAACCAAGAATAGTGGAGTGTATGAGTGAGTGAGTGAGTGAGTGAGTGAGTGGAGACAAGACAGGGATAACCATAACGATAACGATAATCGTTACAGATGCCAAAATGCCACATGCCAGTGCAATGAAGAAGAAAAGAAGATGAAGTAAAGTTTGAGATTCGATGAAATGAAATAGGAAAAAAAGATGATGTATGAATTGTCTGTCTAAAAGTTGGTTATTTGAATGACATGAGATGATGCTCCAGATGAACATAAACAAGTAGACTAGTAGACATTCAAAGATGTAACCAGTTTAGCAACTTGTTTTTAGACGGATTTTTTTTTCCCACGTGCCTTTCCTACATATTATTATGAATGAATTGCAGAGCTCATACATGTACGAGTATATTATATAATAATGCCTATACCTACACTATATACACAATGCGAGTGCAGTACTGCAGTGTTGTGTTGTACTGTTGTGGTCATAGTTTAGTACCTGTAAGCATTGTATTTGATGTAATTATACAAGACGGGAGTGACTGTGAAACATATAATACTTAAAAATCTGTGATCTGTACATACCTAGTAATATCTTCTGCCTTACAGCTATTATAATATAATAGTTGATTTTTTTAAAATTTTTTGGTTTTGTGGTCTCGTCAGTCTCGTGTCTCGTGTGGAGAGCGGCTCGGCGGTCTATAGATATAAATTGCAAAGTCGATGCGATATGCGAATGCGGTTGCCGTTGGAAATTACAATGCCAAAAGTCAATAGGATAATTATTCATTTCATCAACTGCCATGCCACCAAAATTACATGGCAATTCTGTCACTCTTTCTCATCGTGATAGTGGCGGTGATGGTAATCAGTTATACAAACTTTTTTTTTTTGTTTTTTTTTGATAAATAGTAAGTAGCAAAAGTAGCAGTTTTGCCCTGCCTGTATCCTGTTCAGAGCTTATTATCCCCCAGTGTAATAAAGTATCCATTATCCATGCCAAATGCACCCCAAAGTATCTACAGCCTTATACATACCAAACGAAGCTCATAACCAATCTTATTAAACTGTAAAAATGTTTCCGAGCATAATTAATTGTTACGCTTAAAAACTATAGGAAAAAAAAACAAGACTCACCTGCCTCCGTGTCAAGGAAGCAAAACTGGATCGCTTATCAAACCATAACCTTGCTCAGGATAATATAAACATTAATAATTAGAATTAGAATCTTCATCATTGATTGAAGACAGACCGATGATTATATATTGTTCGTACTGATTTAGCTTATACCTACATAAGATAATATTATTATTACAAGAAAATCAGATCACAATATAGTAGGTAGGTGTATACTAATTGTAAGGAGCAGTGCCAGTGGAGTGTACCTACTTTAATGGCCTGTAATAAATAAGAGACGTCTTTGGAGGGACACGACGTGCTTGCCTGCGTTATTTATTTTGCAAGTTAAAATTGACAAGAAATTATCCACTATGGGTTTTATTAGCGTACCGTATAGTAATAGGAATGACAAAATCCCCACTCTGCATATATAATTGTACAGTCATAATTCTTAATAGTATAGGTACGAACCAAGTCTTCATTTATTGTACAAGTGACAAAATAGACAAAACAGAAGTCAGTATATCATTGGAATGGAATGGAAGAAGACATGCCTCTGTCCCTTATTGCCATGTAGGTACATAACTCAGGGATCATAAAGAAAAACTGAAATAGGTATCTGTGTGTTGTTGGGAAATGGGCAAAATTGCTAGGAGGACGAAGTAATTTTTCTTTGCAATAGTTACGTGTATTACAAATTCCACTCCAGCCAAAATAGAATTTAAGTGTATATGGACGGACATTTTTCTTACACTGCACTCCCCACTGCAACAACACTCCGCATAAAAGATAATACGTGATAATAGACATATGTGGACACAAATACTAGGCTACACCTCCGATTACCAAGAAAGATTATAACTGTACGAAAGTGTGGAAAAGTAGTATTAAAAAAAATATGAAAGGATGACTTCAAACGACGTCTATCTGTATGGGACTAAATGAAGATTACACAGCCAGAGACAGACACACAATTTAAATAATAATCTTCCTTTTGTTCTAATAATCTCTTCGCGTCGTCTCTCATGTTCTGGTTTGCTTTGATTTTCCTTCATTTTCAACATAGCATAGATACAATTTTAATTAAAAGGCAGAGAGAGAGAGAGAGATACTTCATAAAAAAAAAGGATTCCGGCATGCCTATACTATACCCTACCACCCTACTGCCAGACTGCCACTAACTATAATAATATTGTCTAAAAGATATAATTATAATCGTCCACGATATAATTTTATACTTAATGACTTACATCATCCTTACAGCAAACAACAAATAGCATCAATCTTTTTATTTTTTATTTTTTAACAAAAGTTCGCCCTACCACTACTGCACTATACTCCCAGTGCAGTCTCAATCCCAGTCAGAGTGTGCGTGGCGTATCCTCGATAAATTAAAAACAAAATAAAAACTGCATTGCACTCACTGCACTGCACTCCACACTACTGGTCATTACATAATAATAATAATAATAGTAGTAGGTATAGCGCAAGATCTAAGCCATAAGCCATGATGTACGTGCTCATCTGATTCTGATAATTCTGGTTTTCCAAGTTGGTTCGACAAGACATATGACATGAACTGACTACTAGTGAGCAAGTCAATATACAAATACACCTCTGTGCACTTTCCAGTTAGCACAACAAGAACAACATCTATAGACAAGAAACAACCAAATAATTTGGTGGAAATAACAAACTGTGTGTATGTATCTCTGAAATCACACCATGTTCATAAAATAATCTCAAAATCACAACACACTCAATGATAATGATAATCATGTTATGACTAGCGATTAAAAAGGATGTTCATAGGTCATAGCCATCCCCACTCATTCATTCATTCACTCATTGCTTTGCTTATTGCTTTAGATACACAATTATCATTACAATTATGAGCGGGCCGGGAAATATATATATATATATAGGTATATAATGTAAAGATAAATGAAGCCAAACCAATACTGCCAACAACACTGCACTGTGCCAAGCAAAAACAAAAAAAAAGTAAAGGAAAGGAAAGCAGAGGGAAATGAATTAAAGAATAGAGATACATACAGGTATATGACATAACAGAGTAACATTTAAAATGAGATAACATTTATAATAATCATAATATAAGGTAGGAGCGGACAGGCGTAAATCATTTCGAACAATTGGCAATAATTGGCAATCGCCTCTCGTCCGTTTGTAGGTATTCTGTCTGTGTATAGTAGTAGCTAGAACATGGACTTTTAGCAAAAGTATAATTATTTCATACTACAATAGTACATGTTCTACTATACTATGTATATCCAAAGGGACTCCGGCTGCGGTCAGTAATTGTAGTTCATCCTTTCATTATGGCTACGTTTACAAGAAATATTGTCACATTATATAACAAAATGCCAAAGAACAAGGGAGGCAAGTCCGCTGTAAACTGTAAATGGTGGTAAACGTTTAAGAAAATTATAGAAATTGAATAACTGTATAAATAGTATGGTAGTTATAAAAATGAGAGCGTTTTTTAGCGTTTTTTGTATGTTTTTGTATGCGTATTTTTTAACTATACTACCTACATATTATTTACTATATACATAGTAGGTAGGGTTAGGGTTTTGGAATGCTGCTCATTACGATATATTACAGTGCAGTAGTTCCGTGGACGATCCACACCGCACTGCACTACTGGGATGACCATATAATAATATAAATTATTTTAAATCATAAAGATAGATATGCGCTTGATTGTTTTGTTTTTTCTTGTTTTTCTTTCCCCCTCTTGTGTTTCTGGTTGCGAAAAATAACAATAAATAATATAATTACAGCTTTTGAGCTTCCCTATACAAAAATCCCTCATGTTCACAATTTAATTAATAGGTAATTTTCTATCGGCTCGTATGGATTGTGCTAGTGCTTTTTGCTTCCTCTTATAGTTATGTGTGTGTGTAATACCTATATAGTAATAGTGCCCGTACATATAGTCATAGCCTTTCGTGCAGCTGCAGTAAATAAACTCGGAATACTTTTGCAGCTTATTTTTCTTGTCTACACTCTGACCTATGGGGTCACCCATCAGTCCGTCTATAAACAAAAGCCAGCTAAAGCTAAAATCAAATCAAATCAAAATGTATAACATTCTGACACTGCAAACTGCAAATGCATGCACTATGTATATGATCGCAACTAAATGGATAGGTATGGGTATATAGGTATATGGCTTCAAAGTACGAAAAATATGCTAATGCTAATAAATAGTTGGTTTAGTTGGTTAGGTATGGATGTAGCTCTACGTTTACTAGCAGGGCTCATAAAAATATAATGATGCGATTATAAATATTATGTTATCACGTATAAAAGACGGAGCTATAAAATGAGAATGTATTCATTATGAATACTCTCCCTTATGTTAGTAGGCTAGTAGGATCGCTCAGGTAGATATGTGTGTATAGGTATGTACTTATATAAAAGTTGATAGTATATAGCCAGGGTACATACATAAGTATACTTACACTAATGGAGAGTGCAGTTTCTGAATTTCTGCATTGTGTGTGTTTGTAGTATATAGACAATTTTTTCAGAGGTACTATATGCTCACCGTTACTGTTTGTTACTGACTTTGTGAGTTACCTGCGCCTGTGACTGTGACTCCGTTCGAGTTTTCCTTTGCACCTTCTATAGGTATGTAGATGTTTAAAGTGTGTATACTGTGTGTTAGTTTATGTTCCTAGTACTCTGTACAGGTGATTACAGACTCTAGGGATGGATGATAGGGATGTGTGGTATTCATGTGATATTTATAATGGATAATGGGCCTGATGGGTCTGATTGTATTATGACTTGACTTGACTTCATTGACTTGACTAGGGTAAGTCGAAGTCGTGATTTGACGATGGGAATGGAAAAAAGTAAAAGTGACCAACTGTTGGTCATTTGAAGTCAGTCTCTTGAGATTCGCTCTGTTTGTAGCGCCTCTCTCAATTCTCTCTCCTCAGCTTCGGCTCCTCCGTCCGACGATTTTCTGTCTGTCTGTCCAACAACAAAACAAACTCCCTGGCTATACACACGGCTACACACTTCTTCTTCGGCCGTGTCATCGTCTCCACTTCATCAAAATCCTCTCAAGTCAAAAGACCTACACACTTTTTGACAGAGTTACAAAAATTATTTGAGAAATAATCAAATTTAAAAACAAAAAACAAAAGCTTTAACCATACAATTTTGACCGGTTATTGAAATTAAACGGAGGATTGAATATTGTTAATTAAACTGTGTTTGGTTTGTCTCCCATTTGTTTGTGGTGTGCTTGTGGTGGTTCAACTTGTAGAAATTTACTGTTTCAAACGTAGACAGAGGGACGTTCCATTTCCATAAGTGCTTTCACAGAGCGTCATTTTCACTCTACTTTGAGTCGGAGAAGCAGAAATTAACATCATGGCAAACAGGCTACGGATAGCCATTATCCTGGCGATGGTCGCTACACTATCGAATTCGGGTACGTTTTTTTAATTACAATATTCGTCCGTACAGCCTTCAGGTATCTATAAGATCCTTTGATTTTGATAATACCAACAAAAAAAATTAATTCCGCCTCATTCATTGATTCCTCAATTCCAAAATACAGAGCAGAAAAAAAAACGTTATATTGAATTGGAACTAGGACTGTAGGTGAAGAAAGTATTAAAAGTTTTGCAGTTTGAGTCTGTCTGTTTACATCTTTAGCTAATGGAATCAGGAACAGAATAGAAATTGCTAATTGAATTCCTCATGTGGCGTAATCAAGAGTATATCGTCGTAGTCCTTTATGGATGATCGATGAAATGATAAATTGGATAGTGAGTGGTGACTTGAACCGTAGTGGAAGTGGTTTGATCTGTTGTGCAAATATTGGACTCACTCAAGGGGCATTCGTATCTCTATATAGTACCTACAAATGTACATATGTACCTATAGGTCAGTAATACAAATACATAATGGATTACTGGCATAAAATTTTATGAGCTCTCCACTACGATTATGACCGGAGTAGGATATCTAGACTTGACAATTGAGAGCTTCATCGTTATACATTAATTATTGTAGGGACAGGGATATCTAACAAGGTATATTACAAGTACATGACGACCAGAGCAGAGAGCCGTCTCTTTGTTCCTATCAAATTAGATTAATAATTCCATATCCACAAATCAAAACAAAGTACACACAACAAGACCATTCTGTAGGACAGGACAGAACAAGACAAGGAATCGACGTACCTACATACATACATACCTACCTTATGTCCATACAAACACAAACATACATGCCAAGAACTCGTTTTCCTCTGGGCGCAAATTAATCCATATATCCCCATCCACATATTATACAAGTAATAAAATAAAATATCACAAAGCCCCCAGCAGTGTCGTGTCGTCCACTCTCCTCATCACCATCCACAGTACAATTTATCAAATAGCCACACAGCCCAATAGGCCCCATCAAAGCCAGTATTCATTTCATTGAGCAGTCAATTGAGCCATCAAACATCAAATCAAACGTAAGACATTCAATTCCTTCCACAGACCAAGTCAAAGCCTAACAACTACTGCAATCCACTGCATTACCTGCACTAAGAAAGCAGAAAACGTCACATTTTAACGGCAATTATAAAATAGTAGCACTGTATTATTATTATTATTGTTATCATGTATGTATATATGTATACGTCAGCTAATCAGCTTTTCTGATTTCTTGTTTACATTGCGCACTGTAGCATTCCCACGTCCCACACAGCAGCCTCAGTCCTTTGCTACTGTCATCAGCTCAATCAATCAATTAAATCAATCAACTAGAACAAATATTTTATCGATCTATAGTAAAATGAAAATGAAATTAAAATGGAAACAAGAGCAAATGAGTACAAGGAAATAAAAACTTTCAGCTTCTGTTCGTCTGTCGTGGTGTCATGTGATGCTTTGAGGCATCATGGATGGCGTGAGGAAAAGTATCTACTACAACAAAACTACAAGTTCAGGAGACAGTTCACATACAATACACGAAAAAGATTACCAACATGATACTTAGTACTAATAACAACAACAGCAACAAAAGCCCGCAAATTATGGTAAAGAGTATTAGAGAACAAATAGCCAGTACAAAGTCTTCTACCTGATCCGAAAAGTATGTAGGTACATCTGTACCTACACACAGATCAATTTGATCCTAGTAGAACCTAGCTACGTGTAGCCAGCTACACTTACAACTTTTACTGCCTTTTGCATCTTGCAGATATACAGTGGAATTTAATAATCGATAATTATCGGAGTTCGCAATTCTTTTAATTTTGTCAGTTAAAAACACCATGCAAGCATGCATAACGTAATATATTATATTTAGCCATACATCAACAGGTACCATTGATGTAGAATTTACATTGGTTTTTGGAAATATACGTCATTCTATATTTATACAAAGTTTTTGTAGCACATTAAATGAAGAAAATCGTATGCATAGGTCACACATGATAGGTCAACGTCAACTAACCTTTATTGCTCAACATACGTTGGTAATTGCTAATCAGCTAAATAAGTGTGTGCATCTGTGGCTTCTCTAATTCAGGATCTATGTAATAGAAAATACTTTTGATATTCCATTTTCCATTTTTATAGATCTGTAACGCATTACGTAGTTTTTCATAATAATGCATACCTATGTATGTACATGTACAACATAACATGTACTACTATTATTATCTTTTACACCCTTCCCTGCCCTCAAGCGTTTAAAATGATAATGTACAGACACACAAAATATAAGTCTTGTAAGACTAGTATAATTCTATCCATGCCTAAGTATATGGCACATCTCAATCAAAAAATTGTTAAGTAAAGCAAGCTGTAATCGTAATCCTAATCGTAATACAGATGTATAGACTGCACGAAAAAATGAAGGCAAAAACAAGAACAAGAACAACAACAGCCAAATTAAAAGTGTTCCTTCCACGATTCACGACAGCGATTGACGATTACGATTAAGATGATGAGTACCTACGAAAGGTTATGTTCCTTCCATACATACCTACCTACATACATACATTTACATTTAACGTCCCAAATAGAAATGGAAGTGGAAATGTTGTGCAGTGGATATATATACTCTCTAGGACGGCAATATATAATCGTCCTCTTGATTTTGATTCTGTCTGACATTTTGATTTTGATTCTGATTCAATGTGTGATCATATCACGTGCCATGTTATGTCATGGCACAGGGCTGTATCTATAGCCATACAGTAAAGCACAGTGAATGCTCAGCTTACCCAGACATTTTAGAATGTAAAAATTGCCAAGATTTTTCCACGTGTTTGCACATTTGCATTTTATGTATGTATATTTAAGTAGGTAGGTAGACACTTATGTAATGTAGGTACTTACAAGTGTGTCCGTTAAAGCTCTGAGACTCTCCTGCTGTAAAAGCTCCATTAATACCTGAGCAAAAGGAGACGATATATGCATGCCTCCTAATTACATAATATATATATATAAAGCTATAATAATCCTACTTACAAGCCAGAGAGTGGATGAGTCAAGAAATAAGAATAATAAGAAACATAGGATAACAATTACTTTACTTGCTATCATCCACTATTATGAGAACGAGAACTGTGACTGTGAGTGAGTTGCAACTGCCGTTGCAGTGACTGTACTACTAAGTGCCGAATAAAGAGAGTTAGAGTTACATATTACTATTACTATTATTATTATTATTATGATGGTCGTGTAGGCATTGGATTGAAGAATATTTTAAAGAATTAACTTACTAATATGGCATTGTTTTTACAACGAGTTTTATTCCATAGCTATACACCACCATCACTGCACTGCACCTGCACTATACCATTCCCCAAGAAAAATGAAAAAGAGCTCTCTTTGAAAAGAAGACGAGTCAGTCAGTTGTCACTTTATAATTTATAGGAGGTACTCTGCCGCTGCTCTGCTGCTCCAGCTGACTACTATCTCTACTGTATGCAAAGTATAGGTTATTGCAACCTCAGATGCTACACGTATGTATGTAGGTATATTATTACAATCACGTAGAAAATGAAAACTGGCAAATGGACTTGTGAAGGTAGACGACTGTTAATTTGATTTGATTGTGGATTGCTACATATTGATATGCCGTGTGCATCAGGTTACAGCTTTACTTTCAAAACAGAAACAGGTAGATGTGACTAAGAGATAGTGCGTGTACTTATATAATGCAATAAAACTAAATAGAATGTAGTAGCGGTATATAATACTATTAGATGTACACCTAATAGTGTATCCATTCTCAAAAAAAAAAAAACGAAGAAGAAGCTCAATGTCAACGTGTCTATATCAAAATAAATTACTAAATGGTCGAGGTAGAGTATGTTTTAATTTCTTATCCGTATACCTACTCGCAAATTTAACAAACACAATACCTATATACAAGTCATAGATAAGTTATCCTCCGCTCGACTGTGTGAAGTAAAGATGAGTCGAATACATAAATTGATAAGCGTATAAGATAAAATAAAAAGAAGAAAAATGAGGGTGGCTTCGTGAATTCATGCAACTCATCTCTCTCTCTCTATATTATGCATCTTTCTCATTGCCACGTGCTGCAGTAGCAGCTGCATAATCGCTGACTAGAACAACGATCCTTTGTTGCTCCATAGTACTTCTTGCTAATTTATTTCTGTCATTGTAGATCATTTACATGCGCTGGTGAATTAATTGGTGTGTATCGCAAGTCGCAAAAATGCTCTAAACTATTTTTTTTTCTAATTTATTGAATAGTGACGAGTTTCCAACTGGAACCCTATGAAACGGATGAAGAAGTGTACCTTGCAGACCAGAAACAGGCAGAACGAGTCACGGAATATCCTAATGGTGTCAATGTCATTCCAGGTAACTAATTAGTGCACTCACTTCAGAATTGAGAGATTGCAAAATTAAATTACTGTGAATTTTTAGTCATATATTTTTTGAAAATGTTGCTCCTGAAAGATTTTGTGGCATAGCTGTAGACATAACAAGTTTATAGTTCCTGGATCCTTGACTCGTCCCTGTCAAGTGTCAGCACAATTACACCTCAGTTGTACATGCACCCTGTCACCGCGGATCACCCTGTCAATCAGTCATTTTGTAAATGGAGATTTTGTCTGTATTCTTTTAATTACAGGCGAGGCAGAATTGGACTATCCAACTTATCACACGGTTCCCAAGACATCTTTCTCCTGTGAAGGTCGCATTGCTGGTTTCTACGCGGACGTAGACACTCGCTGTCAAGCCTGGCATACCTGCGATGTGGACGCCAGAATGCAAACCTTCCTTTGCCCCAATGGAACCATCTACTCCCAAGGCAAAAGAGTTTGTGAGTGGTGGTATAACGTCAACTGTGATCCCTATGAGGTCAATCGGCACTACGAACAGAATCGTGAGCTTTTCGTCATTCCTAAAGGCAAAGTCATTCCAGAGGTAGAAGCCGGAAAGCAAGAAATTCAAAAGAAAATTCCAAATAATGTCCAACAACAACAACAACAACATCAACAACCAATAAGACAAGATTCTCAACAGCAACAAACTTACGTCCCAAACCGGCCACCATCTCAGGTACAACAGCAACAGCAGCAACAACAACAACAGCAGCAGAGGTCACAACCACAAAACAATTTCTCACCAAGCCCTCCACAACAGCAACCACGTGAGCAAAGCTTTACTCCAAGTCCTCAACAACACCAAAGCCAACGACCACAACAAAATACCAATTTCTCACCGAGCCCTCCCCAACAACAAAGGCCCCAGCCACAAAACTTCTCACCCAATCCTCCCCAGCAACAACAACAAAGATCCCAGCAACCCCCTATTCAGCAACAACAACCACAACAACGACAAAATTTCAATAGCCAACCGCCTCAGCAACGTCAACAGCAGTCGCAAGTTCGTCCACAGCAAGTCCCTAGTCAGTCACTGGCAGCAGTTGTTGAAGCTGCCACGGGTGCTGTGACTCAGAGTCCATCTCCAAGATACCAAACGGATCCCCAACCACCACAAAATCGTCGGCATCCAGGGGACAACACCAACAGTCGACCACGACAGAACGATCTGCAACAGAATAGCAACAACAACAACCAACAATATAATTCCCGGGAACAAAACTATCAAAATTCACGGGAGCAGCAGTCACAGTCCCAAGACAGCGACGACAATATCAATGCCAGCTTCAACAGCAACAGACAACGCCCACAACAACAACAACAACAACAACAGTACAACCAAGGAAATGATTACAACAACCAGAATTACAAAGGTCAGAATCAACAACAAATCCAAAAGCAACAACCAACCCAACAATATACCCCTGATACTACTACTCCGAGACAACCACAACAGACTTCAAGAGCTCCACCACAGCCACAACAACAAAGTTTCAGACCTCAACAACCTCAGCAACAGCAAGTCCGTCCCACTAGACCTCAGCCACAACCACAACAATCTTACCAACAAGATAATTTCCAACAGCAGCCACAACCCATTGATAGATCCCCTCAAAATTCAGCCAGCCGTCCAGCACCTCAGCAGCCTCAACAGCCTCAACAGCGCCCTAATAACAATTTCGTTCAGGAGCAACCAAAACCTAAACCCAGCAGCGCTCCAGCTCAACCTTTATTCGCCCCTCCACAAAGTAAATTCCGTCACAGTACGCCCCGTCAACACAATGTCAAATTTGCACCGTCTCGTCAGCAATTCTCGGATGATGGCAAAGAAAGACAAATCCCACAGGAGAGTCAGCAGCAAGGATTTCCCTATTCCCAGATCTACAACAGAAACTACGAGGCTATTTCAGGAAAACCTCAAGTTAGACAACAACAGCAGCAGCAACAACAACCCCAACCCCAACCCCAGCCAATCATCAGACAACCTCGACCAACAATTCCGCAGCAATATCAACAATCCGAACAGCCAACTGTTTCCCAATCCCAGCCCCAGTCAACAATCCCTCAGCCATTGCCAACAGTTCCAGTCCAACAGTCAACCCGCCCACAACAATTGGAGGTGACCGAAGTCCAACAAGTGTCCACAATTCAACCACAACCGCCAACTGTGTCACAGAACCAAAGCCCAGCCCCTCACAGATTCCATCATCATAGACAACAACAACACCAGCAGCAGCAGCAGCAACAACAACAACAACAACCACAAAATCCAGAAGCAGCCACTGGACGCCGAATTCCCCAGAATTACCGTCAACAAGGACCACTTCTGTCCATTAATGACCCAAGAAATGGCGATGGCGAGTCCCCCTCAACTTATGAATTGGCCCAACAGGCAAATCTTGCAAGACTCAGGCAATTAAGAGATCGTGCCACATTACGGGAAGTTCAGCTTAGAGAAGGAGGTCCATCACAGAACCAAAATCAAAGACAAGCACAACCAAAGAAGCTCCAGCAACAACAACAGATTCAGCCACAACCACAGCAACCTCAGCCCCAGCAACAGCAACCGATCCAACCCAGTCCAGCCCCAACCAGGAGAGGAGAAACTGTCCCCACAACTTATCGTCCAAATCCAGCAGCCGTCTCCCGAATTGTTGTCAAGCCAAGATTAGAAAATAAATTCCAAGTTCACGAGACAAGGACAAGGGAAGAACTGACTTACAATCGTGGCATCGTTTATCCAGCCCCCGTGGAAATTAACGAGGAGGATGAGGCTGCCATCCACTCTCAGTACACTACTGGAGCAAGGCAGTATGGAAGTAAGCAATAGAAATAAGGCATAAGATAAAGACAAAACAATTAAGAATGAATGGCCGGCACATCAAAGCAAATCGTAACGACAACGATATAAAATAAAAATACTCGTGTCCTACCCATACCCTAATAGTACATCAGGTATTTAGTGTACTGGAGCAGGGGGGACTCTGAAGGAAATGACCATGATGGGTTCGTTTTCAGATAAAATATAATGTACTGTATTAAATATTTGCATGATTATTGTAAGTACTTAACATGAATTTAAGCTTTGAACGAGCGTCACACAGACACACATGTCACTAGTTTTATATTTTTTACCAACACCAAAACGCATAAAATGTATTCATAATGTTTATGTAATTATGTACAAAAATTATACTCTATTTTTTGTCAATAAAGTTTTTATAACAATTATGTTTTCATCGTTGTAGTAATTTTTTATTTAAGTACACATGAGTTGAGTTACACATAGTTGCGTTAAAGCTCTACAGGAAATTCACTGGAACTAAAAGAAACAAATGGACTAAGTAATTTAATATATAAATACAATGTCGTTGAATACATTTTTTAACTATCCCGATTTCATACAATGACCCATCCTAACCAAGTACATACATAATTAAATCTGGTTTTTTCTCTTGTTGCAACACAAACTGGGCAGATTAATAATCACAATAAAATGACGTACATAACTTTCAACGCTTGTAAGAGTTAACGAAATACATCAAATACATAATCGCAAACCTAAAACTTAAATATAAGGTAATTTCTACATGAATATATTACATACCTAATTACTTACAAAACGAACGAAAAATGAATAAATATTACAAACACGGGAACGTTTCCTCAGTCACAGGATTTTCACAATACTATATAGAATTTAAAATGAAGTTTCACATTCATGATTTACATAGAAATACCTAGGTACCTACTTTATTAAAATAGACTAGAATGTTAGACAAACTTTGGGTTGAGTCATAAAAGTAATTTCACAGCAGTTCTAGGTTCATTCGGAATTTACAAAAGCTTTGCTTCAGCATTTTAAAAGACTTAATATTTAGCGATTCACTAATACTATGTTTCGTGAAGTTCGAGACTTCCCCAAGTACTTCCAATTTTAATGTTTACGGGGAGAGCCACATGAACTGGTAAAGTCAGAGGCTTCTCCATTGCATCACGTAGTCGAGGAACAAAATCAATCACACAATCTTTTTTAACTTCAAATATTAGTTCGTCGTGAAGATTCAAAACCATGTAACATGGAAGTTTATTGTTTGCTGCTAATGTTCCACTAGGTGATACGTTAGAAGAGACTTCTAATGCTAAAGCTGTCATCATAGTATGAACTCGTATCATGGATTTTCTCACCAAATCAGATGCAGAACCTTGAACTCTCGAGTTGACCGCCTGGCGTTCTGCTTGTGCTAGTATTTAAATAAGAACTCAGGGTAACAAAGAAAGAACATGGCAAGAAATGGGACAAGCATTGGCCATCTGGGTTTATTTATGTAATTATCATTCCCATAATTTATTGAGTCAATTTTCCGCTTACATTTCAAAGACTGCTTTAAGCTGTTAATATTGGGCAAGAATCTTCTCCTTCCAAGAATCGTCTGTACATATCCTTTCTGCTTACAGGATTTAATAGTGCTCGTGATGAAAGAACGTACACCAGAATAAGATTTCATAAACTGCTCAATGTAGTCTGCAGCCGTATCCACTGAAACATTCATTTTTTCAGAAAGAGAATTCTTTCCCATGCCGTAAATTATTGCATACACAATCGATTTTGCTTCTTGCCTTAACGAAGTGGTGACCTGCATTAAACCAACAAAATAATAGCATCGTATTTAAAAAATTGTATGAGCGCTACATAAAATAAATGCAACGTTTAATATTTTCGACAGGCTAATTCCTATTGAAAGGCATACCTGGCTTAGCGGTATTTTCTTCCATCCAGAAGCAATAGCTTTGAAAACATCTTGCCCGGAGTTCAAAGTCTTTATAAGATTAGAATCTTCCGATAGAATAGCCAATATTCGTAGTTCTAGCTGAGAATAGTCCGCTGACACTAAAACGAAATCTTCTGAACGCGAACAAAAAGCATTTCTCATAGAAATACTATCAAGATTTTCAATTGTGATAAAGGAAGAGTTTCCTTGTGAGCCGAGACCATGATCTAAGCGCCTCTCATTTTCCATCGTCAACCCATCGTCAACGATGGACAATAATGTGGAGACTTTAGATCCAACGATTGTTGTGTCGGAACGTAATGAATCTATTTCTTCTCTGGTAAAAGAGATCTTCATATCAAAATCACGTGGGATAAACTGTATACTAGGCTCAGCCATAATGATCCGGCCAGTAATAGATAAATGTTTATAAATGCCATGAATACGGCCTGTTTTGGGATTCTGAGCTTGAGAGTACGGAAATATCTATAAAAAAAACGTTTTGATATCGAAAATATTAGCATCGTCAAATATTTACCAAACAAACGTGTTACAGAGTAGTTTTTTTATACATAAATTTGACTCGTACCAACTGTAACGCATGGTGGACTTTGCGATATTCAATAATTATTGAAGCCACAATATGTTCGAGTTTGAGTAGGACTTCTTTTCCTGTCCCACGGGTTTTCGGAGGGCGGATAAGTTTTAACTCACAGAATAGAACCTAAAATTCAAAATTCAATCGAATTTGATGACACACGCATATATGTATGTATGTATACGCAGGAAGCGGTATTTTTTTTAGAATTACAGACCTTGTCCAAGTCCTTCGTCGATGACATGTTGAACTGTCGACCAACAATCTTATACGCTTTGAGTTCCAGCAAAGCAGCTTTCAGTTTCAAAACTTTCTGCAATCGTTCAAATTCAGCCACGTTAAAACAAAATCCATTTATCTCCATGGACACAACTGGCAATATGGATGGCATTTCCACAGCTGAAATAAATTTTTAAAGAAACTAATACATAAATCTTGCCTTAAAATTTTCTAAAACAGAAAAATATAAGTTGTAATTTCGAAACTTACTGGTAAAATGACCCCACAAGAGACAATCCTCCAGTATAATTTTCAATTTTCTCATAAATACCCACGAGATGTAAGATTCTTTAGCTTCGTACGGCCAATTCAAACTTTCAATTACAGCCACTCTCTCCTCTCCGTCCAAATGAAAGTCCATCAGTCTCTCCACACATATCCAAGTATCGCTATTATCCAATTCATCGTCACTCTCCTGGCATAGCCATCCAGCTATTTTAGGGTCCCATATTTTTTCTGAACAGGCCAATAACTTGTCCAAAAGATGTTGACCAAAATGCTTAGTTAAGTTCCTTACTTTAGCTTGGGCACTGAGCAGAATAATTGGACATCCGGCATTTAAAATCTGGTTCAAAAAAATTTCGATCACACAGCTCTCCCGTGGCTTTGAACCTCGCATGCTAGACATCCATGTGTACATCCAAACGGTTTCACCGCCAGAGTAAAATGTGAGTGTGTACTCGTAGTTATTATCACTTTTGGTTTGGCCACAATACGCATCTTGCTTACTGCTACTACAAGCCTTACTTCTGGATCTCCGCATAATTTTGGCACCAATCCTACACCTAGTATATGACAGAACTTTTTTGGGTTCCTTAATTTTTAGACAAAGACTCACTGCAACTCCTTTGATTAGCAGATCGCCAGGTAAATTTTTAATGTCGTGTAACAACTGGATTTTAACGACTTTATCTTTAGACAGCAGAGATCCATATTTAGTCACGTTTGAATTTCGAATGTCCTCAGGCAACACGGATGGTAATATATGCTCCTCGTCAACCCCATCTGAGGATGAAGAACAATTAGGATGTGGTTCGGGTGAGAACGGGTTCTTAGTTTTCTTGGAATTTATGGTAGGGATGCTACCTTCGACAGCTTGAGGTAGATCTGTTTCCTTTGTTGCTGTAGGAAAAATTTCAACAGATGAAGAAGAATGATTACTCTGTTCAAACATTTCCGAGGATGAACTACTTGTTCCAAAAAGTGATGCTGATTCTTTCGAGTCTCCTTCTTGTTTACGGCGTCCAATAAAAAATTCAGTTGGAATTCCATCATCATCAGTAAGATGTACGGAATTCAAGCTCATATCCATGAAACTGATGTCTTTGTCCAACTCTATGTCAGCGGATGGACTTACTTCTTCAATTTGCTTGTAATTGTCGCCGTCGTCATTCATATTTCCATCCATTTCCCTATGGAGATCAGGATTTAGACAAGAATTATTTTGACCGTTGAAGGGATTATTTTCAACACACGTGTGAGGACGAGTACCAGAAATTGAATTCCGCTCGATGTATTCTAAATCATCCAAAAGAGGCCCAGACTCTTCAAACATTTCTGCACTACTGTTTGCTGACCCTATGTGGGACACAGTTGCATCTGAATCCGAATCAAGGTTTACAACAGTAACAGGGACTGGAGAAGTAGGATCCAAAATAACTACATTCCTAGTGCGACTTCGATTAGGTTCTTCTCTTTCTCTGTCGTCCAGATCCCGGACCAAAGAGTAGGATAATTCACTCAGAATATCTTCAATTTCAATTTCGTCATTGTTATTTTGCCCACCATAAGCATCAACATTTGTATTAACAGCTTCCGAAATCACCAAATTGTTTCCAAAACTGGCCACAGTGTTAATAGCCGTCAAAAATTCACCGTTATTGCTATTGCCTTCATCCGTCTGAGCAACAGCAGTGTTTACAGGCGCAAGTAATTCGTTACTTTCATTGTTCACATTCTCTATAGGTAAATTTTCGTTTCCGCTTCCGGTTCCAGCGAACTGGACGGTCTCCAATTTTAGTTCAATCTAGTTTTTAAAACAAACATTATTTCATATGCCTATGTTATTAAATTCCGTTCCCATTCAATTTAATTTAAATTTTCAAACGATTCACGAACGGCATAAAAAAATAGCCAAAGTACTCAGTACACCTTACACCATTATAAAAACAGAATAATTAGAAAAAGTAGAAAATATAGAAAATAATGAGCACAAAAATAAAGCAAAGTTTACTGATCCTTTTGAAATTTTCTGATACCTACATTACTGGCGCATAAAATACAACAAAAACTTAAAATTAAAGATGATTGATAATTATCATTGTCAAGAAAAGGACACCAAAGCCAAGTAAAAGAAAATGATCTAAACTATTTATATAAAACACATCCGTATACTTTTAACGTTTTTAGGAAGGAAAAGCATTACCTCGAACAAGGACATTTTACGAAATCCACCGTTCTTAGTATTCCCTTTATTTCATCAGGAAGGCTGGTGACGTAACATTGTTTCATTTACCCTTTACACAAAACGGTAATTGGTAAGCTATGTTACAACAAGCAATAATTATCTAATGCATGCTGCAAATAATTTCTTTGTTTTGGTCTTTGGTCTCGCATTCGGATTTTTCGGATATTTTTGTTGTAAGTTATAGCGTCTCATAAAATGGTTGCACAAAGCGAATAAAGTCAAAACAAATGCAACTGTTATTGCCTCTGTCATGCTAAGGTATGGAAAAATTCTAGCAAAATTCAAAAGTGAACTTAAAATTGTATTGCAAGGTCATCTAACTGCCAGAGTGACCGTGACCGTATACAGCATGAGCAATCTAGGATAGGCCTGAATTACGCTGAATTGAAACGTGTAATGAAATTACCAGCATATAGGTCACACAAATTAAATCACGATTAGGCGTTGACCCTGCCTGTTTTCTTTATTCTCTTTTGTAAAGTCATACATTCATGTTGTGTTATTAGCCGAACGGTGATAGCCATTCAGTTTATTAAACAAACAGATTTTAAATTAAAGACCTCTCAAAGAATCGAACTATTTATTGAGAGCATTACTCACCAAATGAAAGAGAAACGAATTAAAAAATATTAACAGTCAATTAATAATTATAAATATATTATTGCACATGACATGGGATAATAGCAAGTAATTCAATTTAATAATTCAATCACTGAGGTAGAAATGGGACTGTCAGTTTCACTACGTTCAGGTTCAATTCAAGTTTCGAGATAAAAAACGAGAATTAAAATACTACACGAATCGACACTTTATGACTCCAAGGCAAAGAGAAATACATAAAACTAGCTAGTTATAAAAATCAAAATAAATAGGCCGTCGTAAAATAACGTAAGCAGGTAATTGCGATTTACCCAACACGTATAATATTACAAGAAGACAAAAAATCAGTCAATAGATGATCAAATATACTTTACAGTGCGAAATCACTTAATACATATATACTGAGATAAGTACGTACTATCCCACTTCATGACAGCTACGCTGTACTGACTGAGACTATATATAATTAAAAACCGTTTATACATAAATTTTATCAACTAGGACGTTTTTGCGACTGTAACAGCAACAACTCAGACGGTCTGACCTGCAGAAACTGGCGAGCTTCTTTGACAATCAATTGAGCCATTTCAGTCTCCGTCAGCGCTTGCAATTTCCCCAAAACGTAAACGGTTCGACTTTCATCGGACTTCCCGTGGACATTGCTATAGGAAATTAAGACCAGATTTAGGTTTTTAATAAAACTGGAGCATTTTTGGCATTTAAACATATACTCACCTGCTAAAAGGTCCAGCCTTGTGGAAAATTTGCTCAATTTGAGCAGGATCGGCAGCTGCTAAATCTGCCATTGTTTGTATCCCTGCATCATAAAGTATCCTCGCCCGCTGTCCATTTACCAGGGAAAGTCTAACTAAATCACACAATTCGCGCTGAACTCCAAACTGCAGTCGATCCTGAAATTGGCTAAGCAGCAATTCCAAATTACTCCATCCTAAACGACTGCAAAAAGCTGTAACCATCCCAGCAAACGTTGATGCCGCTTGCTGTAGATTCTGAATAACCCCCTTGTTCACTTCATATTTAGCTGCTACTGTTGTTATTGGCATTTCATTCACAAGATCATTTAGTGCCAGCGCAGTGTAAAATCTCTGATGGATGGACAACTTGGCTCTCTGAAATCAGTAGCAGTTGCTTTATTTTGTGGAATACTAGTTACCTATCTACATTTAAATATATGATTAACTACTGCATTTATTATTAGTAGAGATAATCTATCGTATCTTTTTTTTGTCCTGGTACTCACTTGAGCTGGATTCTTCCAAGACACGCCACTCATCATAGCATTTAAAATAAATGTTTCTTCCACCCCAATTTGCTGACACACCCGAATCTCATCAGATGACAGTGACTCGTATATTTTCAAGAACTGATGCCAATTCAAATTACGCCATTGATCAGACAAGTAAATCGGTGTGACCTGCATAATGAAACATTAACAAGTAGTGCATGGTACATGGGTGGGATTTAGTTTTAGTCGAATGCTTTTTTACAATTAATGATTATTCTAACCTGATAGATCACATGAAGTTCATTGGACAAAACGAAACATTGTCTAGCTCTTAGTAGCTCCTTGAAAACAACGATCCCTTCATCAGGGGACAGAGAGGATGCAAGGCACGCAGAACCCAACTGTGTTGAAAGATACTCGTCGCCTTTATCATTGTCCTCATACTGAACGAGTTTGATGAATTCATTTTTGACAAGAAATTCTAGACATTCGTCTACCGTTGTTTTGGCATTAGCCTGAGAAGCAGGAGGATCTGCATTTGTTGAACATTAAATAAAATTTTAAATCTATTTGAGCTTGCTCTTGTATATAAACCCTATACCTAGATAGACAAACTTTCGTAGCTGCCGTATACGAAACTGGAATTTTTGACGAATAATTCTGATACTGATATAAACGATTAATACTAAAATCAAAAACTATTAATACATGGATACTTACCTTCTTCCGAGTCATTGGCGGTTGAGAGCAGCGTAGCTTTCGAGTAGTTTTGGACTTCCAAGGCAGACTTGGCCGCTCCACTTGCAACGACTTCTAGCAGAGCCCTTTTCATTGATGAAGTTAACGAGCCCGTGTGTCCTAAAAGCGCACTTTTCACAGAAGGCAACGAAGACTGTATCAAGCGGATACCCGTATCATGATTCCCAGTATTACAGATTAAAATACTTTCCCCTTCCGTATCCACTCCTTTACGACCGGCCCTTCCGGACATTTGTTTGTACGTGAGAGGATCTAGTGGATAACCATTGAATACTGGAGATGCTATTATCACACGGCGTGCAGGTAAATTTACCCCCGCAGACAGTGTTGAAGTGGCCACGATTACACGAAGAACGCCTCGTTTAAATGCGGATTCTAAAATGTCACGCTCGTCGAACGTCAAACCTGAGTGGAATCATGAAAATAAATAAATAATTTTGTATCCAAATTCAGAAAAACTAGAAAACAACAAAAATGATATAATTTCTCAAACATCCATTAAACATTTCTCTTACCAGCATGATGAAATCCAACACCAAACGCAGCGGTGATAGCCAACGTCTCATCCTTTCCAGCTGGACACTGTTTAAGTTGTTCAAGTAGTTCAGCGATTCTCACAGAATTCAACTGTTCTCGAAGCTTGTGTCCTACTTCAGGAGGCCTGTCGGATTTTGGTTTCCCAATGTTAAAGAATTCACGTGCCATTTGTTCTGCTAATTTTTCACACCATGCTTTCGTCGGACAAAATATAAGAACCGAATGACCTTCTAGGATGGTTTCTAAACTTAAGTATATGATGTTGTCTGGATCGTTCTTGAAATATAGAAAAAAAAAGAAAATGAGTCCTTTGAACTACATGACTTAATGTTCAATTTTAAGCACGAAAATAAATTTACCCATTCTAGTATTTTGAACGAACCCGTTCTGTTGATTAAAATTACTCACTTTTATGTCGATCAGAAGGGATTCTTGACGTACAAGGCGAGAGAGTCGAAGCGATGTGTCATACACCTGGTCTCCAATTTTTATTTTTTCAGACAGCGGTACCGGCCTGTAATCAGTAGTCACCAACTCTGCATCTAGCCAGTCTGCCAAAAGCGGTAAGTTAGGCAATGTAGCAGACATTCCAATTATCTATGAATGCATAAAATTAGATGATTTTCTGAGCACCCATTACTATTTCTTTAATAAGAAGCAAGAGCCAGAAAATTTACCTGTATATTTAAACCAGAAGTTTTTGGAGACCCATTTTGACTTTCATAGATGATTTTATTTTCTGAATTCTTACTGGACATAAATTTAATTTTGGTTAACAGAAGTTCAAGCAAGTAACCACGATTAGGATCACCAACTAAGTGCAGCTCGTCCACAACAATCGTGCCTAACTGAGAAAGGCTACCTTCCGTCAGTAATCTGGTGGACAATTTTAAATACAAATATATTCTGAATCAAAAAATTATAAAGTTTTCATTTGACGGTGTTTTTAAATTCACAACATCAAATTTGGAATGGAATTAAATATAAGTACACATAAACTAGGTATATTGACAACGAATAAAAAGGTGTACCTATTAATTAAGCTGTTAGCTTTTTCTATAGTACAAATAGCAATATCAACTGCTTTAAAACCTCCGGGTGGATTGTATGATCCCATGAATCCTTCCACGCGTACCCCAGCATCTGCAAAAAGCTCCTGTAAGCTGTACATTTTCTCACGGGCCACAGATACAAAAGGTAATATCATTATTGCTTTTTTCCCCAGTTCCAGCACTCGCTTTAGCATGAGGATTTCAGCAACAAGAGTTTTTCCTATACAAATTAGCTACCATTTAATGCATGGCAATCCTTTTCAATAAAAAATAATGAATGATAAATGAATCGTACATCTTAAAAGGCAATCACAATATTTTAACTATAGCAGTACCAGCAGAAGTCGGTGCAGAATACAGTAAATTCTTTCCTTCGAACACTTTCATGTTTGAGAGACACTCTAACTGCCATGGGAACAACGATGTTACACCTTTGAAGCGATATTTCTGAAATACGTTAATCAAATCGCATCATTCATTCACCAAGAACCGAAAAAATAACAATAATAGGCAAAATATTGAATGCATTACCGCTACGATGGACTCAGGAAGACCCCATGAAGACAATAAAAGTTTTTCCTCTTCACTTAATGCAGATAAGTCTTCCCTTGACAATTCATTTCCACCAGACTCGGATAGTATCTGAATATCCTTCCTGTTAGTATAAGCTGTTTTAAACCGCCCTTTGCCCTTTCGCTTTCCACCCTTTTTCTTGGCTGGCTTTTTCTTCAATTCGTTGGGATCGCTGGATGTAGACATTGCTGGTTCAGACGGGAGACTCTTCATTAGCCCTGCAGATGTTACTTTTACTTCCTGAACAACTTCGGGTCGGACCGAAGTGCAATTTTTTCCGTCGTCATCGGTCCGTAAAATTCGATTGCTCCCATTGAGGTCAGCTTTGCTGCTCTTCGGAGTCGAGTGGTCTGGAGAGTGATACAACTGATTCTGTTCATTAAATGACTGTTCGAAAAAATGATCCATACTATCATCGAACTCGTGTGCTTTAGACAGATTATTGTGGACTTGACAATGATCGTTTTGCTCCAGGTTGGCACGCTCAACATTATCCAGTGCACACAGAAAAGACTCGTTAGCCAAAGAATCATTGCCAAAACTTTGGTTTTGCAAAGGAGTAAGGACAGTGTGTGCAATACAAGGATTCTGACGCAACGGAGAAAAAACTGGGCTAATGTTTGACTCTCCTGGAGTTCTTAATAAGTTGTTGCCTCCATTCAATCTTCGTTTATGTATGGGGGACAGAGTGCGATGTATTTCCGGCTCTGGTAAGTCGGTTTTCAGTCGATGATTCAGTCTATCCCTAAGAAAAAGGATATTCCTCAAATTCATTTTTATGGAGGTGGCCTACTGAAACAATGTTAAATCATCAATATCTAAGAAAAAGAGATGTTACCTGCTTCGAGTGCTCAAAGCAGGAGATAGCATGTTAAACTCATCCTGGGAATTTATGTTGTTTTCCGCAGTAGAAGTAGTAGAAGATCCAGCTTCCTTTGCCTTACTTTGGACTTGAGATTTGGTTACTCCCCGTTTCATGACGAGTGACTGATACTGACTTCAATACCTAGGTATGCAGTTTACGATGTACTTTTACTTCACGCTTTTTGGCATACTTTGCACTAAGCTTTAAAGGGTTCCACAGGAATGTACGGATGACAGAGTATCAAATCACGCTGTCTGGCATTTCTTCAAACTTCTGGTTATTGTTTACTGGCGACTAGTTCATAGTTAAGTACTACACATAAATTAAAATCTGCGGTCAAGCAGGGGTGACGGACAATTTTGAATTTGCTATAATGCTAAGATTAATTGCATGATTATTTACCTTACAACAGTTTCGTCAATATTTAACTACAAGGTTTAAACATTGCTACAATCGTAGCTTCACCGGTGAGTACAGTTCAACACTTCTTGGGCATTCGTACGAAACAAATTCAAATTTCAACATACCTACCTACTCCTTAAATTGCAAATTAGGTCACTACCGCTTAGTCAATAAAATTCTTATAATTAAACTTCAAACTTAGACACTTACTACAACTCCTTTTAACGAAATACTCTATCAATATCAAACATCCAATACATATTTGATATTAATTACTGGTAAAATAAATCAACGGGTAAACCTTGCTGACAATAATCTAATAAGATAATTAAACATCAAAAGTTGAAAGTTGAATTCGGATTTTGGAACCTTAAAAAGACAATAAATCAAGTTTTAAACCCAGGAGCCGAAAAACATAAATTAGGACAGAACTGATTACTAAATAAAGTAAATGTACAAAATAAGTCACGCTTCGGCAAATGTCTACTAGGTATATACTATTGTTGACTGTACATTATACTTAATGCTCATTTGGCTAATTGTAATCTTAGATATTTACAACTTTACAACATAAGACCACCAGGGTAAGTAATTACGTATGACGTACGTTACACACAGACGGACAGATAAACGACTGGACAGGCAGCTAACTTATGAAATAACTAAACAGAATTGTAATCTATGTACTTATGTGTAGGTAACTAAAATTGGCTGAAATAAAACCCACCACCCCCCGTTAATAATAATATGAATAATAATAAATAATAATTATTATAATCATTATATTAGTTTTAAGTTTTAATAAATTATTCAAAATTCACTTGACAGGTTCCCGATAAGGATTTGGAGATTTTAGTCTCTAGTTGCTAGTCACGATTTAAATCAAATTCACACACTGAATACCTTTGAATAAAAATCTTCCATGAAGTCAAACATAGAAAAATTTAGGAAACTATTTTTAAAACCTATGATATTTTTTAAAATGTAAGTCTTAAGTAATTATATTAATTAAAAAATAAACACAAACATTACGAAACGCCGGGAAAGCAGAACCTTTGCAGTCATCAACGGCTGCCTCGCGTCTGTGCGTGTGGAGTACTGTGGAGTGTGAGTGTGTGTGGACAGTCGAGGATGCGGATGAATTTCGCGGGAGCGGGGTTTTCTCGCACACTAGTGGCTAGTGGCAGTTGGCCGTTGAAATAATAAAAAAGTGTCTAGCAGACCTTGATTTCCCTTTTCACTTGCGACTTTAACAATCCCAAACTGTAACAAGCAACAATCGGCATAGTTCCGGAAATTCCGGAAGTTGAATTATTTTGCTTTTCTATTTGACAGACTTTAACTTTATTTAAATGTACTATGAGCTTTACGTTACCCCCGGTCATTCATCAATTATCTGGATTCTCTCTCGCCTGCCACAATGTAAGAAGCAGTGCAAAAACTACGTAACGCAGGTTGATAGGGGGGGGGGAGGCAGTTTCAATAAATGGTATTGAACGGAGCGTTAAAACGTTCGGTTCGGTCCAATGCTGCCCTAGTGCTGTGGTCTAGTTTGACTAGATGACTATGACTTGGCTAGACTTTTAGACTTCTTTGGACCTGTCGACTTGACTAGAAAATCCGAAAAAATAACTAGACGTGATTAGACTAGACTAGCCACAATCTTCCCCATTAATCCTCATGTTAAGGGAAGGGATAGCTGACTAGAGAACTAGACTAGACTTGACTACAGTAGATTTGGTGTTGACTGGACTAGGAAGGTCAAGAAATTGTGTGACCAGACTATAGCTGCCTTTGATTTTGGATGAGACTTGACTTGATTTGACTAGTACTAGTGGAAATTGTTGACAGCAATGTTTTTATCTATAGGGTGAAGGCTTCTAACTGTGGTAGCTTTTTGAAAAATAATATTTTAAATGCTTAAAAAACGAAAGCTTGCTACTACGGAATGAAACAGATAACTGATTCATATTCCTCAACCAATTTCACGCATTATGATGTAAGTAACCGTTTTAAATACCTCCATTTGACTCTACAAAATGAATTTCAGTGGCTCACGTTAGACCCGATTAAAATCACTCTGGGTCTTGTAGCTGTGGTAGAATGGCTTGCAATTGTGGTACCCCCATTTTATTTTCAGTATAACAGTCAATAGAAATCAAGCGTACCTGGTTTTGAATCTTCAAATATTTTAGACTTTCTATAGAAGGTATGTCAGATTTTAACCGACCTTTGACATGGAAGAAAAGAGGGGTATATAGGTAGGTACCATATTTACGAGCCGACCCCAATTACTGGTGTTCATCCCATAAATATCAGTCATTCTTCGTTAGTAATAATAAAAACCACTTAGTCACGTTAAAGTAATGCTAAAACTGTAGTTAGTTTGGCACCTCTAACATCTAACCCTGCTCTAATGTGTAAAATAGGAGGTAACCACAGTTAGGACCATCTCCTATTTTGTGAATGTTTTGGTTTCAATTTATTTTATCAGCAACCACTACCCATAGGATCATGCATTTTGCCGTAATATAATACCTAAAGAATGTGTCTACACGTGAATGCCTTCAGCGAAGAAAAGTTTAAATTGAAACCAAAATTTTGAAAATTAAAGGGCATTTTGAATTTCAAAAAACCTTAAAATAGAATTTTAACTTTGTCCCATTTTTACTTTGGCAATGTTTTGCGTTTGTATTCAATAATTGGCTGCGAGAACTACCTTATCACATCTAACGGGAAGTGGATTTATATTTCAATTTTTTCAATTCAAATGCATAATTTTCAAATTGTAAGTATACCACCGTTGAAGGACTAGCCTAGCCTATACCACAGTTAGAAGACCACTCAAAAGTTTTTGATACTTCGTAGGATAATATATAAATTGAAAACTAAAATTAAAATTCTAAAGATTATTGTACCGTAAAACCAACTTTCCTGAGCAACTTATGGAAGAAAACTAAGCCCTTTAGTCGTTTCTTACGTAGCCACTTAGCCACTGTCAACCTGAAAACTAAAGAAAGCAAACTTGCTTTCGCAGTTTGATCATACGCTTCGTTCTCAATATTCCCAAATCATGATTTTTCAAACGTTTTTTAAACAAGTCACACCCGAGGTACTCTGATGCTTGCTCTATCAAATACATACAGTGCTAGTTGTGAATATTATCTTTATCAGTGTTTTATTGTAAGGTACCACAATTAGAAGCATACCACCGTTAGGAGCCTTCACCCTAGTAGTTTTGTAAACTGTAAATCGATGCATAAGAAAATTCAAAACTACGTGTTTTAAGCGAATATCTTCCAAGATTGCAACATAGTAGTAATACCGTCCTAAATATGATCACTGTGATTATTGTCGAACTTCAGCACTCGCTATCTTTTTACCATGGAAGCGTTTAGCTATAAGTATGTAATGTATACCAAAATGGTTGCCAGATTTGCTTTTGTGCACAAAAATTAATAGCTGTTGTCTAAAACTGTGGGAGGGATTTCGTGTTAAATGAAAGAAGTCATAGAAATCACGAAATTACAAATGGGCCAGGCCCTAAATGTTAACACGCCGAAAACCAATAGATTTCCCTTCAAATCAGGGTTGTTCACTTGCTCCTAAATACTATTTTGCATTTTACATATAGTTTGGAAACGTTTTGATAGCACTCTTGCGACACTAAACTTGGTTAAGCTTCAAACCAAAATTTTGGTATTCGTAACTACATTTTTTGCGCTTTCACCAAAAATGGAACCAAAACAGAAACCTAGGGTGAAGGCTTCTAACTGTGGTCGGCTTGTAACTGTAGTAACCCCGTTTTTCTCCAGTGTCAACTGTCAATCAAAATAGAGCACACGTAGTTTTAATTCCTCGGGTATTACACTTACTATAGAAGGTATGTTCGATTTTGATTGGCCGTTGACATTGGAGAAAAATGGGGGGGGGGGGTACCACAGTTTGAAGCCTTCACCCAACATAGTATAATCAGGGAGACAACAGCTTCTACGAACACATGCGTAATGCTTACCTAATAACAATAATTTTAATTTATTGTGCAAAACTTTTAAAATTAGTTCAAAATGACAGCTAGTGATCACATTTAGGGACTGATCCCATATAGGACGGTTACTGCTACATATTTAAATTCTTTGGAACATTGCTGTCAAAAAGCGTGTTCGATCATCATAAAACTAACATTATCCAATGTCGCCATAATTACACGTTTTTCAAAATTATACATAGTAATACATAAATACTAGTTTATATAGAGTATATCTTGTTAAATTCCTTTCGGTTAGTGAAGAACAGCCGCGAAAAATTATCAATGGGAAACATGATCGCATTTAAATTTCTATCCAATGCAATGCTGGCCTTTTATTTTTTGACTTTGACCCAACAACAAACCGAGCAAGAAGGTTGTCCGAAAGAAGGAAAATGTATTTTCAAGTTTTATTTCGGCCTAGTTCTTATTTTGCCAACATTGTGCGGTCAATGGTTGAAACCCTACAAATACCGATGGCTAAAATTAATTTTGACCATTTTTCTTTGATGTTTACATGTACATATAATCGGATACGCCAACAGTGTCACACAAGAAATAGTTGGACGCAGCATCCTGGACGTCTTCAGCGACCTCGTCAGCAAGAGGGAGAGATGTCCACAGGCGACACGTTTGTACAAATGGCCTCGTCGTCTCAGGATTTTTAAAATAATCATAATGACGAGAACGGCCAAACCTCAGTAACTCGCTCACAATCTCGTCAATTAAGAAAGCACCATAACGAACTGGCAGTGGCTGAGGCAAATCAAATTTTGTGCTTAAAACGAAGCAGTTGTTTAACCCGAGACCGTGATTGAGCAACTTGCAATTTAAGGATATAAATACATACAGTTTTACTTCATTTGGCGGAGGATTCAGAATCAGAATCAATAAATTGGGGTTTGGGATTCGATTCTTTATTTTAATTATTCTGCAACAACAATATTGTTCCATTAAAGTTGTTTTCAAAGTGTATTTTGTTTAAAGTCGTGGAAAAAAGACGAGTTTTATGATGAAGGACTTTTTTTTATTAAAACAGTCTTTGAAATTAAACTGGATTTGTTTAAGCGCTCTGCTTTTTTAAATAATTACTGCATT
>JAQFZC010001249.1:0-32465 GCA_034695205.1 Dicyrtoma fusca
CATATCTACTTTTGTAATGCTAAACCCCTATTAAAAAAAATGGCATGTTAAGTATACATACCTACACTACTGACGTCCATCATGGACAAGGGGCAAGAATTTATTAAGTTTTTCTCTACGTTCAGACTACACAGCCAGTTTTCTACGACTCGTACAATAAAAATCTGGCCAAGGCAATTAGTTTGACTTTTTTTGTTTTAATTTTACACTCGTCAGCAAAAAGATCTGAAGCTCCGTCGAGTCAAGTCAAGTCAGGAAAGTCAATTCAGAACAACGTACGTGTTTATGTACTTACTGTGCCTACGTAGGGAGTATAGCCTATTCGTCTATCTGTGGCCGAGTCACAGCAGTAAATCTGTAGGTAAGTATTAACTAATTATAAACAGGTATGAGGTAGTGTACGAGACACAAACACACACACAGACACAAACACAATCTTTATTCATTCTCCACCGTTTTTCTCAATTGAGATATATACACGCTGTCATAGATTTCTACCTGTTTCTCTTTCCCATTCTTCCTTCTTGGTACGTTTTGTTTTTTAATCTTTGGAATCCCCAACAAGATATTATAAAATAATGTAGTGGTTCGTAGCATGGGATCATATAGTAAGGCATCCTTGATATGCCTAGCCTAAACTCATGATATAATTATCCCTATTTTCCATTGAGTAAATAGCTTTTAAAAGTAATTACCAGCTAATTTTTTTACAGGATTTCTTTCGCCTGTCTGTAGAAAAATATTTAGTTAGTTCGTAGATATTCTGGAAACCTTGCTCTCAATCTTTTTTATTGGCTATTGGTACTAAAAAATATTCTGTTTCTGTTTTATTTGTGTGGATTGTGTACAATAGTCTACATCTCATTGTGATTACGCAAACGCGAAAAAATGTAGTATGAAAGTTTTTGCTTTATAGCTGCTACTAGACTATTAATTTGAACTTATTTATTACCTTTATCCGAAGTTGTTGTATGAAAATATATAACATGTATGTAGGTACATATTTGGCCCCTTCGATGGCGGGATGGGTTGACGTCGGCTGTCGGCTAGTGACTGTATAAAGCATCAATTTAGAATTCTACAGATATGTATGTACATAGTACCTACCTACTTACCTTGGGTGATAATGTATTACTGTGTTGGGTAAAATTAAATGCATTTTCAGTGAATTCCAATGACAGGAATGGATACAGTAACCTCTCTATCTTCACACCCGTTACAATGGCACATTCTTCAAGAAGCCTTTAATCGTAATATTAGGTGTATTTTAATTACATTCCATTTCCCCATAAATAAAGACGCGTTAATTTGTAATACCAATATTGAAATAATTTCATAATGCTTGCCTAACTAGTGTTGTTTAGTGGCAAGAAACAATTGGTTCATTGAAGAACCACTACAGAGGGGTTTGACTGTACTGAGGAAACCATAACGAACATTAGGAACAGTTTTATAGACAATTCAACTCTGCAAAGTTGCAGTCCAAGATAATTAACTGACAACTTGTACCGCATTCTTCTACTTTAATAAAATTAGTTCACAATGGCCATAAATGTACCAAGTAGATGTACGTCTATTCCAAATCAAAACATTAACAGCATGCTTGATACTATATACGTTCAATTCAAGAGAGATTTTCTGATTCAAAACGTTAAGCTGGCTTTTAACTATCAATCAAATCTTTACCGGTTAAATGCAAGTAACTCTTAAGTTGCATCGATTTGATGTAGATATTTATTTTTCCTTTGGAGCATACATTATAGACAAAGTGGATCAGACAATAGATCCAATAAATGTATCAAAGATTACAGAACAAGTGCATTATGGCTTAAAGATAAACAGAGCCAACGCAACACAATAACTATGGAATTACAATTGGAGGAAACAAAACTTAAATATCGTTTAACTATTATTGGAAGAATTTACACTCATTATGAACTTTACTATTCTATCTTCAAAAAGTACGTCTAATTTATCTACTTCATTACTATCTGCATAGCTTATGGGTTCAGGTATCTATTGCATTTACACACTATCACTCTAAGTCTCCAGTTTGACCTGGTTGAGCTATGTAGGAAGCTTAATGGACGGATTAATTGTATGTCGAAAAGGGGAGCTGCACAATGGATCACCTAATTTTAGAGTTAACTTCTCTGTACGTCTTTAACTTCCCTAGTGCAAAAGTATAATTGTTGTTAGTTACCGTATGTTTTACACTGATGCGATGGCGAGGTGTCTTCGTTCAAGTTTTACTATCCGATCTAGTAAGATTAGCACCCTACACGGGTATAGCGTATTTTAAAAGGGACCTTATTATATGTTTTATAAAATACTAACCATTTGTTGCTTGAGAACTCGTAGCACTTGAGTTTGTCGAGCAGTATTACAATTTCGAAATGGTTAGAGGAATCAGTTTTAGAGTATATAAAGTTGACTAATTTAGTTACATTGAAGGACTGTGATGCTCCTGTGATGGAACCAAAGTGATGACAGGTAATGTTTTGAATTATTTGTGATCGTACATACATTTTTTAATGAGTTTAGAGAAAATATCGGTTTGAGTTACAGGACGTACAGTCGGATAGTGATTCTATACTTAAACTTTTTGGAATCAATGTAATATAACCTGTTTTCCATTGAATAGGAAGTTTAAAGGTTTCTAAAAAATAGTTAAAGAAATTTACTATGGCATCACTGAACACAAAATTTTATCTTGTTTTTTTTTAAAAACACCACGCACTATTAGAAGTATTTAAATTTCAGTTATTTCGTAAACATGTATTCAATTGTTTCAACTGATTCGGGTAGGATATTGATTTGTACAGGTAGTCGTTGCCCAATGTTTCAATTTTAATCACTGTCAAACTGTTTACTAACTTGTAAACCTTTTTTAACAGTGTATGCCATCTCTAAGTCTAGATTTATGCGTGTGGGATCTCCTTTGTACGTAAGCAACGAATTAACATGATTAAAAGTACCTACCAACAAAAAAGAAGGGAACCCCCTGTAGATAAATTAGCCCCTAAATAGCTTGACACAACTGAATTCGCAAGGTAAGAAATATACCCTTACAAACGAAAGTTATCAGTTCATTTAAAATTAGGCAAAATAGTTGATTGTATCCATACATCCATACATGCTTGAGATGCTTTTATAGTAGTATATAAATACTTGCTATGGTCGTGTTTTTAATATTCCTTGGAATGTTAAGGAGCTCAGGGAGGAGGGAAGGCGAGAAAATTTCATCAAGTGAGTGCTGAAGTAGATTTTGTGTCTTTTTTTTGACGCAGGAAGATAATTGTAACTGTGGCGAGGAAAAAAATCTTGTGTTGCAGTGTTCTGCGGAGGACTGAGGGCTTATGCCTAAACCGATAAGTAGTTGCAGTCAAGTTGAGTAACTCGAGTTTACTTTGGCGGCGGGGTGACAACTGACAACTTTTATAGTAGCTCATCCATCCATTTCGTCCTCCCACGTTAGCTCCACACAAACAGGGATACACGGCGGAGATAGTGGCTTTCTGTTGCCTCGCCTGTTCTTATACAGAGACACATAGATTGCCTCCATTTAACCTGTAGCTACATCCTTACTACCTTCTCCAAAAGTATCTTACTATAAGACTGCCTGCCCTATTTGTATTTGTGCGTCGAGGATTAATTCATTATCTGCAGTGTGTAGCCATATAGAACAGACTCTTGAGGCTCACAGACGAAGGGACTGCCTCCAAAGAAATCTTTGTATGCATCTGTAATTATGTATGATAACGATAGAAAAAAGTCCCTCCTTCCTTCACGCCTTTCACTGTCTTTACACACTGCTTTCAAGTCTTCCACGTGCACCCCCAAATTGTTTCTTTCTATCCTAAAAATATTATTATTTCTCTGCTTTTTGTTTTCTATACAATTTATTCATAATAACTTTAAACTAAATTATATGTCAACCAGCTTTGTTTTGGTCTGCAACTTGACACGCCAGCCTTTTAGATTTAAAAATAGTTGACACTCGAAACTATATTAGCATAATCAGAGTTTCTAACATTTGCGCCCGACGGCTTCAGTTATAAGTAGCTGACAAAAATACATGAAATATGGATGCAACTTACGTTTCGGACTCACGAAAAAGAGAGTTTTTTTTAGAAAAAAAGAAAAAAAGAAAAAAAAGACCAAAGTTGAGTCCCTACAATGCAATGTATATGAATGTAGCCAAGTCTGTTTTTGGGAGTTTATAAAAATGTCGGAGCTTGAGAAAAACTAAATGCCTGAACGTTCAACGTGGAGGCGCTTTTATTGTTGTGAGAGATGCAGACTCCATTATTTGGTACTTAGTTTTATGCGTGCGTTTATCTTCCTCATTTGACTATCTAGATCTTTGCAAGAAAATCCACCGAGTTTGAGAGAAGTTCCTTTCTTGTTCTATTAATCTTGTGGCTGTTCCTGTATCTGTAGGTGGCTGTCTGGCCTCAACTATTCTTTAAAATACGAGCAGACCTCCGATATTATGCATACTAAACTATGTAAATATATACCGACAGCGAAAGTATATATAGCTTTGAAACACAGTGCAGTATACAGTATAGCGGATATACCCCCTGTGAGAGTCTTACACATTTTTTTTGACTAAACATTAGCAAACATTGTTGTGAATATATATGTGCATTTCATGATTGTGTGCATACAGACATACTGGGAAAAGTGCATTGCACATTATAGATGCAACTTCTTGACTGCCTGGCTCACTCCACTCCACATACATATTTTTACCTGAGGAAAATTCTCATGGCATATGAAAGACACACAAGACTTTTATTCCAAGAGAAACGGAGACAAAAGTATTTATGTGCTAAGTTGTGTACTGGAAATCGGCGCCGCTCAACTATGTAACTCCAGTCTCCAAGTCTGACTCTGTATGTTAAACTTTTAAACTTTTTTCTAAGCAACCTATAATATACGCCTGTCTCTCTCATCTCTTCCCAAAGAGATTTAATGCAGAGTCTTATTTTTTCGCTTATTCTCATTTGGTTTCTATTACCCCTTGCCCCGTCTTATTTATACTATGTCAGGTGGGCAAAACTGGGAGGGATGCCTACATAGCTATAGCTATTGGAGTGCATAAAATACGGTATATATATATATAGGTATATCCGACTCACAACAAACAAACTTGGCCAGTCCGTCCGTCCATCCGACCACCGAGCAACCACGTCCAAATAACTCGTTCTACCTCCAAGCTCCCGATCCACTTACATAAAATATAAAGCAACAACATTTATTACCTCCAAATACATTACTATTACTACATAGGGTCAGAGAGATACGGATGGGACTTGTGCAAACAGCACAAGAGCCAGAATAAACAAAAGAAGTACTAACTATATGAGTCTATTGGACTATTGGGAAAAAAATTAAAGGGATGCGATAATAAATATTAATTTAAAATGCATTTTCTGCACCGTGATTAGAATTCTTGTAGAATTGTATCTATCGTAATGATGATACCTATAGGTCGTATAACTCCGGGTATATCTATAGCATGGCTATATAGGCTTCAATTTTACAATATTCCTATAGACATTATTGATACTGCTATAGACAGGAGAAATAGTTAAGGATTTATAGGTAATTTGATGCCAATGCCGTGTGTAGCTATGAAGTATATGTGTATGTCGAACTACGCTCACACACTGTGCACTGCCAGCGACTGTGAGAGCCAAAGCCAAAGCCAAAGTCAGGCCAGCCATTCATACTCTGAATGTCAATAATGAGAGTCATACCGCATCGACTGACGCTGTAAATTACAGATAATTTGAACTCACACTCCATTTAAGCTTCAACTTTATAAAACCTCCTTCACATGAAGCGCCTCTCGAGTCAAATTTATTTAAATTCATTATGTATCGGCGGTGGTGGTGGTATTGGTGGGAGTAATGGAGTGGCGGAGCCTGTGCATATATAATCATTTAACACTTCATAAATCTCCCTCTGCACACACAAACAAACGGAAGGGTTGCAGTAATTATATGAGAGCGCAGTCTGTATTCTGTATTACACAAAGTCAGCCGCACTTTAGTAGAAATGGAAATATGGCAAGTCAAGCCGAGCACGCTTCCAAAGCGTATTGGTAATTGGTACGTAGCACTAAATAAACAGCTGATCGAGTCCCCTTTGTACAGATGCTTAAGTAAAAATCCCATGCTTTCTTGTTAATTCGTCATAAATCTGTACCATGTCTCATGTCCCATAGTGCCACCATTCAACAAAAATAGCGGCCAAAGTCTATTTAATAGGTTGTATAATGTACCACATAGGTAATTACAATGGGATTGTGCTGCACTGCACTGCACTGGCAAGAATGAAACTAGGAGATAATTAATTATCAACCAATGCAATGTTATGACGGGCTATATGCGCTTAATGCGCACAGGTTTTGTAATTGACTCTCACAATCAGTTCTGGTGACTGCGGGGAAAGTAATATATGTGTCTCTCAATTTTTCTCATTTTTTCATGAGCCTCTTTCCACCTGCAGATCTTTAATTAGAAATACAGTGAGCGTAGACTCCAAGCATCCATTTCATCACACTCCGGGTGATCTTGAGCAGATTTACAGGAGAATACTGCATTGCTTTGTTGAGAGTCAAAAAACTTTCTTGGAACAGCAAATCCATTCAAAAGTAAATCCATAAGCCATGCATCATTGCAGAAATTGAGAGAAATTTGTCAAAATTTGTCAAGGGGTGTGTCTGTTGTCGAACATAGACAGCAGACCAAACATGCCATACATACACAAACTGAGAGCAGAAGGGGAAAACCAACTCTTTAATCGTTTCAGTTCCATTGTACTAACTACAGATAAAAAAGCATAGCACACAAATTCATCCATACATATTAATAGACGCATAATTACATAGTGAACTGGCAGCTGAATCAAAAAAAAATGGTGCAAATCCATTTTTGTTGTTTTACAGGCTAGGCTAGAGGCGCTCGCAATATGTATATGACTGTCTGTCTCTGCCTGTCTTTGTCGTACGTGCATTCATGTACATAGAAGGCTGAAGGAATGGCATTATAGATGGCTATATACTTTCTGCAATACATTTCAAGTGTGACAGACATAACTTGAACGACATAGATGATGCTATATATGTATGTACCTATATGCATTTAGTACCCTCGCAGGTAGGTAGGTAGGACCGACCGACCTACCTACCTGCGACGTCCAAGGGAACAAGATTATACATTTATTTAAAGTTGACTGGTTGACGAGAACTGTAAAAAATAGAGCTAATGCTCGTAATATTATTTTTACTGGTAAGATTAGAGGGGAGAGGGAGGCGGAGTGGTATAAAAGGAGCTATATTTATGTGCCAAATGTATAGATATGCAGAGATTATTTTACATTTTATGATTTACCAAAAGATAAGCTTATGGCTACAGCAAAGAGTACGTGTAGTACATCCTTTATGTATGTAGCTGCATGCCTGTTTCAAGACGGCTTTGCTTTACTACTTGCACTTGCCACAGAAGACAGACATGACAGAGCAAAATTAAATCGGTGATATAGTTCAATGTATATAGGTATACTTATATGGCTATGCTAATATACCCTACCTATTTGTACAGTACTATATACTACACTTGTTTTAAGTTTTTAAAGTTGAGTTGAGAGCTGATGCTATTACTGTTCGGTAGAAACAAAGTAGCTTTTATGAAAGTCCATCATCTCTGATGATAGATGATATGCCCCCTAAGTATATCTCGTATAAGTATAGTGATACTCCCATAGCAGCATAGCAGAGAGTGGCCGGCAGAAGCCGAAGCTGAGCTATATAACCTGCCTATCTTAACAGGGCAGTGAAACCATTGTTTATGTACAGGAACGATTATGAGAAGAGATGTAGTGTGCTTACTGAGTGAATGTGTGTGTGTGTGTGTGTGAGTTAAATGTAACGGTAGTGTCAGTGGCTCATATTATGCATAGCCTGCTGGTTGACTGGCAAGTGGATGGCTTCCCATAAATTACTCTCTGCGTAAATAACTAGCATCTTGACACACGTGGTAATTAAAACCCTTTGTGATAATTATTCTTGGAGGCAATTGACTTAAATCCCATAGTAATCCCGACACAATCATCTCCGTATCATCATCTCTGAGAGGGACGTGGGTACGTAACGTACATACGTACAGGCTAATCCTTGGGTGTCTCCTTACACTTGTATTTAGCAGCTCCCCTCCAACACTGCAACTACTGCAACAACACACTTGGGAAGGAATTGGATGACTTTGTAGAAATTCCTGGAAGGAGAGCATAGAGATACATATGCTCAGTTGGATCGAGTGCACTTCGCTGGTACTTTCTCCTTGTCTCTTTTATTTTTATTCTTACATTCCACAGTGTGAGTGTGTGTGTGTGTGGTTGACTGTAGATTGTGAGAGATTAAGTGTAGGATGAGATGAGATCGTATTATGTAGGCACCTCTTCTGGGCTGTCTGCAATATAATGGAATGAACTGCCAACAAGATTATCACTGTGCACAAAGTTGATCCAGGACACCAACCCGACACGAAGGCTATAAGTATACACATACACGTTACATGAATTTCAATTCAATCTGTTCTTATTTTTTTTTCTCTCTTCGTTTTGTCTTTTTCCATTCCCCATACTACAGTACTACTGACGGCTCCTTGAAGCATTCGTTCGTCTATCACTATCTATACTGAGCAGGGAGGAAAATGTAAATGTAATAATTTTATTGTAAACTTGAATTTTTTGTTATTTTTAAAAGAATGTCTTCATCTTAAACTTCATATTATATCCCTTTCATGCTCCTTTAAACTTGTAAACCTTGTTTCGAACGGAGAGGGGGGAAGGAGAAAAAAAAACTTGATTCCAACTAAATTAGCATTCTTTCGACACCAACGCCATAAATTTCCCTTTGCATTACAATATTTATTGTGCAGACTAATATTACAAGTATGTAGCTATCTTTGTGAGTTCCTCATCTATGTTTACACTCGGTTTGTCCATATTTAACGAGAAAAAAAAAGACTTTTTTCAACTCAAATTTGCCTTGTCTACAGTTAGGGAAGGAGAGGGACAGTATTCATAATGGGTATGTACATTATGAATACTGTCCACATATATAGACATTTGTATACCTAGGTAGCTTCTTGAACATCCCGTTTGTGCCTCTCCACAATAAAAGCCGGGGAAAATAATGTCTTTCACACTCTTACGTTAATTCGTGATGATTATATATATATATATATATATTCATTCCCTTGTCAAATCTTTCCCTATCTCAACAAAAATATTTTTGCCAACCACATTTCCATACATACATACAGAAATAGGTAGGAAAATACATACATTACATACACTACTGCATACTGCAGTTCACGTAGCCTGCTTCAGCCCTCCCTTCAGTTCTATTTGAATACTAGCTGTAACCAGATTGACTGTGTCTCGAGCGTAAAAACAGCATGAAGAGAATACAACTTGAAATGACGTATTATTTTACAGTATTTTTATTTCAGAATTATGGAAAAATTTAGCCGTGGGTTTTGGACGCAGTGCAGCGCTTCCCATTCCCGATGGTCACGTACCTTTGCTTGTTGTAAGCCGGAGTAGATTCCTATGGATATGATGACTATGTGAAGAGTGTCGAGTGTCGACGAAGTAAGGAAGGCCTCTGCCTCTCTCGCCAAGAAATTGAAAATTCATTTTATGACAGGCTGAAATAAAGTGGAACGATCAAATATAAAAAAAAATTAACATTCCTTTGTGTGGTTTGTCCCCGTGCGATTAGCCTAGATTATATCTCTAACAAAAATATCTATTAACTATAATGTAATGGTCTTTTGGATTTTGGTCTTTTGGTTGGTTGGTTGGAGTTTGCAATTAACTGACTAATAAGTCATAAACAATACCCATTATTCCTTTTCAATCCTTCAAAGCTCTTGTACTTACTTAATCAAATCGTCATAGTCACGCCGAAGGGTTCGGGGAAGGCAAGGGAAGGCCTCTAGAAAGAGATTTAAATACATTTGAATGCTTGTGTACACGGCGAAGAGAGCAGTGTTACGATTCCCATAAGGGAGGACAAGGGAATATATTCTTAAAAATAAAAAGAAAGATTTGAAAATGATAATGTATGTGGTCTCAAAGGAGAAATGTGATGGTTGACTCAAACACTCCAACCTGAACAAGTGTACATACGTACATACTATTCATGTGAAAGACAGAGTTAAAAAAAATGTAATAATTTCATGACACAAAACTCATCTATCTCACCTAGATATTAATGAAAGTCAAACATGCAATGGAGTATCAGTACAAACTACAAACTACAAACTACCTACAGAACAACACACATGCTAAAGGCACGGTTATAAAAGACATATGCACTGAAAAAGGACTAAAGACTCTATTTCCTCGTCAAAAATGATCGTACAAAGGACGCTCAAGTAGTCGTAATTCCCATTTCCAATTGTCCATTATTCCCTCAGCAAAAATATACCCAAGAAAGTAAAGGCTACAAGATGGCTAGATAGCACAGAAGATCGAGCCTTTATTGCCTACGGCTTCAATCTTTTATAACGACCTAATTAATTTCTGTTTCTGTAGACCCTTCTCTCTGCACCGAGCTCTGGTCTGAGTCACAGTCCATAGTTGAATTATCCTGTAATAATAATGATTCCATTATTGTATTACTCACAGAATTACCTGCCCACCTCTGTATGTGCATAGGACCGCTTAACCTTTTCGAAACGGTTATGTATGTAGTATGTACGTACTTATAGTTTTGACCCTTTTCAGAACGGTAATTTTTAGATTTTTGACCTTTTGAAAGTGGTATTTACTAGATTTGACCGTTTTGAAAAAGTAAGTGTTTTTTTTACTAGTTTTGGACAATTTTAGGAAAACGTTGTTTACTGGTTTTGAACTGTTTATAAATGTGTTTTTCACTAGTTTTGACCTTTTTGAAAATGTGTCCTTTACTAGTTTTGACCGTTTTGAAAATGTGTCATTTACTAGTTTTGACCTTTTTGAAAATGTGTCCTTTACTAGTTTTGACCTTTTTGAAAAAGTGTTATTTACTAGTTTTGACCTTTTTGAAAAAGTGTTATTTACTAGTTTTGACCGGTTTGAAAAAGTGTCATTTACTAGTTTCGACCTTTTTGAAAATGTGTCCTTTACTAGTTTTGACCGTTTTGAAAAAGTGTTATTTACTAGGTTCGACCATTTTGAAGAAGTTTATTTATACAATTAAACGCTTTTGTAATGTATTCTTTCCATGGTTCCTCAGTTCCGAATAGGTTAAGCCCTACTAGCTTGGCAATGTTGTTCTTGTCTTGTTGTAATTTGTGATCTGTAGAAGCGGTAATAGTGTGGACATTGAAGTCTCCTGAGTCCCATACTTATGCACATACATAGTACAGTACAGTACTTTACTTACTACTTGATTTAAGCATACAGGGATAGTAGGCGGGGATAGTAATTGTATCTTCAGTGGAATAAAGTTCAATCTAGATAATTCCCCTGTATCAACATACTATTGTCAGATTGGCAAAATTTTTTTCATTTTCCATTATTTTCTTTCTATCCTTTGTCGGACACTTATTATCAAGTTTGGTGTAATTTGTACAATTGTTCAATCCTTGGAATTGGATGAGTACTGCTACCACTACCACTTCTGTGGGTACCCGCTAGATAGATGCCTACCGTACTAGTTGTAGGTAATTTTATTAGGTGGCTGTAAAGGCGTTGTTTTTACTATTACTGTAAAACTGCTGTCGTGTTTAGTTAATAATTGATATAGGTACCTACATAAGTAATGGCTCTAGGGACGGAGGGATATACCACCAGAAGAGACGTAGAGACGATACAAGTTGAAGTTTACGGTTGATGGTGGGTTGAGAGAGATGGAAGGTATAGAAGCGATAAAATGATAGGAATTATCTTGATGCTTATTTTGTCCATAGGATTCAGTGCACAAGACAAACATAGACTCAAAAGTACTTATAAGCCGGTGGTGTCGGTACTGTGCTTAGAAGCTAGTGTCTGCTGGCTTGTGTGTGAGCAGAGGAGTTCTCAATTTCCCCATTAAATTTATCGCTTCAGTTCAAATACTTGAAGCAGAGCACATGATGGCACATCATTTTGTTTTCCACATGAGAAATTTCTCTTGTTGTCCAAATCTATTATGTATGTACTATTCTCTTTTCTTTTTTTTGCAATTTTTTTTTTCGTTGAGGGAAACCTATAATTATCCTCGTTGTTCTTTGTTTACTTAACGGCTCCCATGCATGCGGAAAAAATTAAAATTATTTTCTTTTTGGTGACGTCTGTCGTAGATTAGGATTTAGACATGATGATGAGGGCTCAGTCTTGAAATTAGCCGATCTAATCTTCAACTTTATGAACACAAGTAGTTATGTACATTCATTTTAATGATTAATTATATTCTATACATAAACTTCCACATATTTGTCTATGGACAGCGCAGGCAGTAATGCTCAGCAGAGGAAATGTGCGTCAAGTGTACTAATTTAGTCTTCAATTCTTCATGCTTGTGTTGAATTTTGTTTTGTTTTTTCTTTTTTTTGGCGGGGGGGGGGGGAAGGTTCTTGGAATCTATTATAAATTTGCTGCTGGTAGAATTATCTGTGTCCGTTTGTGCACCCAACTCTCTGTTCTTTGCTGTAGTAGGTGTCTGTAATCACAGTTTTGGTGTAATAATAGGCGGCTACCAATAGAACCAGAACAAACCCTAAATAACAGAGACAGATCTATAGCTACATAAATATTAAAGAAAAGCTTTTACCATGTCGATGTTATTTATTATAATACCTATGTTAGTGACTGGGACGGCTGCTGCGGTCGGTTTTCCTCAAAACAAAAATCTAATTTCGGCCAGGGATCAACATTTACATCAATTATCATCTGAATGCTATTTAAAGATCTAAATGAGAGAGACTAGCGTTGAGTTACCTATTCGTTCACTTCTGACTAATTTCCAGGTTCAGTTAGTATGTAGCTGCTATATGGACGCTTCTACACTCTACAGTACAACTGGCTGGAGAATATAGCTATATAGCTAGTAGTACTTATATATATACGCACGTAGCAGAGGTATTATTAGACAATAAAATTTTTAAGAGCACCTTATAATTGTAATTGTGTAGACTTACGTAGTTGTGTGGAAAACAGTTTTTTCTCTATTTCTCTCTCTCTCTCCTTCTGAGTAGAGTTCGTGACGCGTAAATGAAAGATTGCGAAGTAACCTATTTCTTGAGCAGAGGGAAACAACTTTTTTAACACCTTCCATTAAACGTCCGTAAGTTAATGCCAAACCAACAAACCGGCGGTGCAAATCTTTTACTTCATTTTTCATTTGTTTTCCCCACCGGACACCGCACGTAGATTGTAAGTGTATGTATGTACGTAGCTACAGGTATACTAGTGTAAGTAGGTACTTAATTATATACCTATATCCCTGTAATTACCTACCAACCTACGTCTTTCTGCATGCACAGAAATACCCCTTCATTTAAAAATATTGCTCCAACTTTAAGATTTTTTTTTCCTTGATTTTTTTGCACTTAAAGTCACGTAAGTACTGACGTGAATTGCAACTGCATTATAAATACTTGTCAGAGCGCAATATGTTGTTTTTTTTTAAAGGAATGAAATGGTATTCTAAGAAACATCCTTATTTGCACATGGAAATCAACAATTTATTAGTATTTTAACATTTATAACCAATGAGCGGATATTTGCCGCAAGTCATAAAATGGACTCAAATCATATTACCTATGTATATATTTCTATGCACCTAGATTAATTACTAGTAGTAGGTGCCTACATTTGTGGACACACGGTATATAGAAGTACAGACAGCCGGCAGCCTGACTAGATTTGAACTTTATGAATTCTGTAATTTCCATTTCCACCATTTGACGTATAAAAGAATGTGTAACGCTAAACACCTTGACGCCAACAACTTTGAGAGCAATAATGGCGGATAAAAAAAACACTCTCCAAATAGAAAAGTTCAGGGTTTTATTTCTACATTTATTTTTCCTTTTCTCTCCTTTTGACCCAACAAAAAACCACTCGTAAAAACAGGCACTTTGATCAGTACGCCGTAACTATTGCACTAGAATATAAAAACGTGTAAGGATGTAAAGCTACAAATACAAAGCTCGATTCCTCTAGAATATCTTTACATGTGTAGGTATGTAAACAATTATTGCATATTAAGTCACTAACCAATGATCATTGGACGACGCAATCCATTAAAAATCCAATATTATGAAATATTTGTGCATATTTAAACAGAAATAGAAGCAATCCGAGAACTATTCTCTTGCAAAAGACATGTAGAGGTCACACCACCAGAGCAGAGCTTCTTTTTTTGTGTATTCCCAACAAGAAAGTGTAAAATATATGTGCAAATGAGAAATACGAAGAAAAAGTTCAAGGTTTAAAATCAATCTTAAACGTCAGGATGAGGGTTTTGATGATGATAAAAGTTTAAAATTAAACTACGGTGATTACATTTCTTATTCTTTGTCCATCTTTCTTTCCTTCATAGAAACTTCCCCATTGCGTAATCCGAGGGTCGGGCTCTGGCGTGTACGTGGCTTTTCTTTCTTTTGTTTTTATTGTGGCTCCAAAGTCCTAACGTTTAATAGTACATAAACAGAAACAATATGATCACCGAATACAACAAACATCCACACACACACATATTAATTACTAATTCATCATTCTCAGGATTTTTTCAACGAGTTTATGGACTTGTTCCAATAACTTAATAGTAACAGCTAATCATATTAGTACAGATACACTATGCACATATAGGCACAGCACAGGTAGCACTCTAAACAACAATTAGCCAAGAGAATTATCAATTACCAACTTCCTTTTCTTCTAATAGCAGCTACATACTTTACACTATCACAGAATTACAGATAGTCATAATTTTATTGTACTGTGCTGTACTATAAAAATAAGGTGCTACAAGCAGAGGTCAAAAAACGAACCAACTTTACAGCGCCACATTACAATTACGACACATGTATATGTATACGACGTTGGAAACTGAATTAAAATGCGCGATAGTTTAGTTTTGCAATAGCTACATCACCAGCACCAGCACCAGGCAGAGACCAGCATTATTGCACTGCATTGTGCCGGTCGGCATGTACTATAATAGTTGATTTTAAAAATAACAATTATTTTAAATAAGACATTTCCACAGTAGCACTATAAGTAAACCGGAAATTCTCAATTATAACAAATTACAATCCTTGTGTATACCAATTTACAGTCAATTTTATTCTCCAATGGAAAAATTAAACTTTTCCACTTTCCCATCAAAACTTCAAGTTGACTTCAGCAATGCGTGAAGTTTTTCAGTCAAATTTCAACTGCATTTTCAGTACATTTATTCCATCGTACAAAAGCACCCTCATTCTATGTATGCTGAGCTGTAGTTTAGAGTTGTAGTTTAAATAGACTATTTTATTTCTTGGTTCGAGTCATAATGTACAGGCAGGGGTCAAGGAGGAATTGCAATAGTAGCAGCTAGAGTTAATTGTAGGCAATGAAGAAAAGGTAGAATGTGTGGTGTTGGTACAAATAGCACTAAGCTCTCTGTAGTCTAGCTGTAGTGCAGTAGGCATACAGAGCCTCGAACATCTGTTCAAATTTCCAGATTTAAACGGAGGTAATTCCCTCATAATTGCATCCATCCCATGACAAACACCAATTAAAGCAGTAACTCTCTAAATTAACAGCCCTTTAATTCTTTCCCTCGACTTTATCAGGCAAAAATATACATACAGAGAATTTGCAACCTGCAAGGTTTGTTTGGGATGTACATGGGCATAATAAACCAGTATGTATTATTTACCTATGTACCTACGTAGGCATGTATAAATTGTGTTGATGAATTACTAGCCTAATTAAATATTAAAATAAAAAGCTCTTCTACATTTATCACAACTTTCTATTTGACTATCTCGACTATGTATGTATACTCGACAGTAGAGCAAAACAATGTATGTATAAAGACAGAAGGGACTCATCATCTCTGCCAGCCATCCATCCATCCGTCCGTCTCTCCATCTCCATCCCTTGAGGTCTGTCAATACATGTACAATGTATTACAATTGACTTTTGAAGAAACTGTTTGTTTGTGGACATATACGAGTCAATCTCAGAACAACAGAACATCTAATTGTAATTCATTATTCAGAAACTAACTCCATTGAGAATTTTTTCCACTATTATAATTTGAGCTCATTTCTTATCGATATTTATCAGCCGTTCTTGTCCCTCAAAGTAGGCAATAGTGTAAGTATTTTATACATAGATAGAGATAGAGACCAGTGCCGTCTGTCGCGTCGTAAAGCACCAGCCACATGGTGGGATGACCATTATTATAAGCTTTGCTATAGTTTTTTTTAAATAATTCAACCCACGCACGCTATGATTGGAAATTAATCGAAGATCTAACGAAACTGAACATTTTAGTCCATCCAAACCATTTTTTATTGAGTTTAGACGGATTTATAAATGCTCGTACATATGGCTGCAAAATAATGATATGTATTCCACGATACTATAAAAGGAATTATCAGTAAGTCAGAGAACAGCAGGAGAAGACGAGTCTAGTCGGGCCGAATGATGGTCTATATAGCAGTCAAACAATAAATTTAATTCAAAATTGATGGCATATTTTATAATAAGAAGAAGGATGATTATCGGCATCGGTCTGATTCATTCATTCAGCATTCCAAGCTTAAAAATATACGTGGCTACTTAATAGTCTCTTAATTTTTTTTGCCATTAATTTTGATGCGGCAGACTTAAAATATTACATCTATAATAATACACTTAACTACTCTGACTCTGACATATGTATTCCCATTTGCAATTTTTGCGACTATACCTTCGTAAGCTTATGACTAGCAAAAGAAACCAGACTAACGAAAAGAATTCACATCACTGGTTATTTTAATTCCATCCTTTTTTCCATCCTCCTCTGACTCGCCTCTAATAGAATACAGTGTAATCAGTCATAGTCAAAGGAAAATCCGTAGTTCTCAAGTAGGAACAATTTAAGAGTTTCAAATTCTGCGTATGAAATCAACAAACCAGTTGTACAGTTCACTTCAATATTAATATTGCCCCGGCATATCAACCAGGCTATATACATATACTCAAGTAGGTAGATTTAGATGCTTAGAAAGAGACGCAGAGCAGATAGATACTAGCAGTAGTAGTTAGGCAATAGGTACAAGGGGGTACAATATATATTCAAAGTGGTAAAAGTACAAACTATTTATTTTTTTTTTCAAAAAAAAAGTAACAACGAACGTGTACTATTGCTCCTATCTTCTCCTCCACCTATTATTATTTTTATTACTACAACAACAACCGCCACTGACACATCGTGTACTAGCAATAAGCACTGTCTACCAAATACAATAGACGAGAGGACAAGAATGTATGTACCAGAAACAACAACTAGTACTACTAGACGAGTGGATTTTTCCCTGCCGTAATTGAATGACGAGGAAGCGACGGAACGTATTTTAATTCAAAGCAAAGCAATGCAATAGAATAGTCTAAAGTCAAAGCTACATGCCAATTCCCAATGCCAATGCTAATGCTATGTATAATGCCAAAGCGTCAAGTCAAGTCAAGGGATGATCTCTTTCCTCTTTTATCCAACGTATTTCTCCGACAGTTCATGCTCTCGGTTCATCAGCTCTATGATTCATGGGATCACAAGTTGATTCATAATACACGGTATTTTAGCCACAGCTTCGGCTTCTGTGGGTAGTAAATTGTGTGCAGTATATGCAAATGTCCATTCCATCATTTTCTGGTTTCTTTTTACGATAATAAAGACGATTTTATTTTTCGACCCGCATTTAGGTACACAGACACATTCAATTAGAGAATAGAGAATGGGCAGAGAAAAAGTTAGACACAGACGGAGCGAAAAGAAATCAAGGCATATAAAAGCGTATCAATTTCACTAGTCAGTCCCGTTCATCGCACTACTAAGCCACACACAGCACAGCAGGCCATGGATTTAAATGAAATACTAAATCACGTCTAATTATAAGGAAATATTGTAGTCATTCATTTACCAAGACGGGACCGTCTCTTCGACAGATATATAGAGAGAGAAGGCCTTATAAAACAAATGGAGGACTGCCGTGTAAGTAAATCCAAACTAAAAAATTCAAATTCAGCTATGAAGCCACACTGTGGATACATATAGCAGGGTCTTATATGGTCTTTACATAAATTGCAGTGTGTGTGTGCATAGAAATGGACGGCTTTTGCAATTTAAAGGCACAATATATTGAAACTGTTCATGATTAGCTATGATGAGAGAGGTATCCGTATCAGTAGTAGTGATGCACTCGTAGAGTGTACTGTACAGTAGTAGTTGTTGTATCTCACTCACTCACAGTAGTACTGAGAGTGAGTGATAGCCGTGCATGTAGTGATGTAGTATTATTAATACACATAATAATATTGCGGACGTGAAGAATTTCAAATGCAAGCTCATAAACTTGAATGTATGATGATCATGAGGAGAATATTTAAATACAATTGAACATCAAAGGTTTTCCTCGAGGAAAGTTCAAGACGTAGTGGTCTGTACATTTTATTTGATTCGATTCAAATTCGAATTCGTACTCGAATTCTCTCATTCTTATTCGAATTCGAATTCGACTAATAAAGAATATAAAGTCTATTACAACATTTACCACAGAGCAACTCCCCTCGTCCCGTCTACTTATTTTTATATAGATATATAGTCTAATAACACATTAGTGTGTAAAAAGTACCATAAAAACTAAATACAGTGATGGGTCATATAACTCGATCTCCAAGTCCAACGCCAACAAGACTCATCATCATCATAAAAAAAAACTCTCAAACTCCAACATATATTCTCCTTAGACACTTGTCTCTAATACTATCCATCTCTCTCTCTCTCTCTCTCCGCTGTTGTTCCCTCCAACAAGAATAAGAAGGAGAAGAAGATGAAGCAGAGAAAAAAATCCTGCAACAATCAGTTGAGTTTAAAGTGAAAAGTTTAAATTATACATACGCACATGTATGATCATGAACAAATGTAAATGTCATATGTTAACCTCCCTTTGTTAGCCAAAGTACCGAAACGGTTTATTTGCCATATAAATCATAGCTGGGAGCTAAGTTAAAAGAGGTGAACAAAAAAATTATGAGTTGAAACATTACACATTTGCAAAAATCCCAAAAGTCTAATCGTATGAAAGATGAAGGAGAAGAAGAAGAAGAAGAAGACGGAAGAAAAAAGTAGTTTCAAAAGTCCCTTCGTGGCAGTACATATTTATCACAGGACAGAGGGAAAGAAAGAGACGTATAGAATAGAGTAATACAGAATAGGTATATATATATAGTGTACATATATCATATATAGTATAGTGAAGTGATGGTCAACCGACCAACAGTAGAAAGAAGCATTGAAAGATTGATACAGTGTTACTTACACATTTGAATTTGGATGTAAATTTTTAAATTTTTATAAGGACACACACACACACCAAGGTATACATACATAAGCACTGGATTCATTTATGGCTCACCGTGGCAACCGACACATTATAGGATCATCATGATGGCAATCATTGCATTGGGAGCTTTGTATGTGTGTCTCCCAATCAGCTGTCCTGTGTACTCTGTGCCCTGTCCTGTAGTTCCTTCAACTTCTTCTCACAAGTCTTTTCTTCTTCTTCCTTTCCTTTTAATGTATGACTGCTCCTTTTGCACCTTTCTCATTCCTCAAAGCCGGAGCAATACCTTTCCTAGGCTACTATAAGAGTACGGTACAGTAACGCCTAGGAATTAAGAGTTTTTTGTACAAAAATATCTATCACTTCATATTTAACATGCTCTGGCAATAATACAATTTTTATTATGTTTTTTCTATCCTTTATGTCCGATCTGGTGTCAGATGAATTCACAGCTCACGTAGTGTACAGGTTGGTATACGTATACATATGGGCCACTCAATACCGAATAGTGTACAAAATATCGTGGATGAAGAAGCATATTGTGGTTTTGTGGTGTACATAAGCCCACGCTTAAAAGTATTGTTAAGCAAACTACAACGCGGCCTTCAAGTTCCAACGATCAACTATCTTCCACTTATAAACACTTTGTAGGTCCTGTTGGAAAGGGTAAATACCAGTTTTATAGTTTCAAAAGAGTGTAAATATCATTTTTACTACTTAAAAAATGTGTAAATATCCGTTTTGCTATCTCAAAAAAGTGTACATATCGGTTTTACTACTTACAAAATGTGTAAATATCCATTTTACTATTCCGAAAAAGTGTAAATATCCGTTTTGCCATTTCAAAAAAGTGTAAAAACAAGATTTTGTACTTTTTAAAAAAGCGTAAACTACGAATTATGTACTTTTCATACTTTTAAGACAGCTAAAAATACGATGGCTGGGGCTGGGATCACAATGCTTCTTGACCGACAGTAAGTATCTGTATGTAGAGTGCAGCTTGTAGAATACACGGATGGATTCTTGGCTTTATGGATGATTCGACTTGGCTTTGGTTTGGTTTGGTTTGTTTTTTTGGAGGACATGGAACTCTGACGACGACAAGTACTTGAGGCCAGAAGCTATATATTCATGGAAGATTGAAGTCAAAAGGCTTCCGCTCACCGTTCCATTCCACATCCACATAAGCATCATCACCGTATGCACGTCATCCCATCCCTCCACTCATCTGCCATACAGAGCCGTAGACACGGACAGTCAAGTGGTCATCCCATCATCAGACACAGTAGTATTCTCTGGCTCAACAAGTTGACCCGCCAGCACAGCTTTAGTATTCATTTTGAGCACTGAGAACCAGTTGTCCCTCTGTAGAAGAAGGAGAGAGAGAGAGAACATGAGAGAAGACAGAAAAGAAGTGAACAAAAAGGCAAAAAAAAGCATCATACAAAACATTATTTTTTTCTTCCTTCTTTCACAGACAGAATTTGCCCACAATCCCCGTCATAAATGATGAAACACATGCAGAAAAATTACAGAGTCAAGACCACGTACTGATATTTTACGAATTTCCCCCCCTTTTTCCCTTCCACAGTGACATTCGATCTGCACTGCACTGCCCTCGACTCGATCTGCACAGATAGCACACCGTGGAAGGAAAAAGGAAACTAATAATGTATTTGGAGGCACCTCCATAGACTACATACATATAATCTCACTTTGACTCTGACTCTGACTGACAGTCAGTGCATCATCGGTCGGTCAGGGGCAGTAATGCAGTAATAATCCTTCAATGCATAAAACACATTCGTACAGTTCTATACCGCCATTGTCATTACCATTAGCCATTAACTATTATCATCATCATCTTTTTTTTATATTATTACACTTCGACTGCTATTATTATTAATTCCATCAAATTTTGTGCACACTACACTTTCTGCACAAGTCTTTGCAATTTCAAGTCACACGAGCTATATATATCTGTAATAATCTGTGTCTATAGCAGTATATTTGGACAGGGGCTGATGCTTTGTATTCATACTAGTTGTAGCTTCTACTGGTCCACACGCACAGACCAACTACCTTGCTAATTATCTATGAAAATGCTCAAAGTTTGGAATTTTTGCTCAGTTATCCTTTTATAGATGTACGTATCTACATAAGTATCTGTTTTCCATATTCCTCTCTACGTGTTATTCAATACTATTATTAAAATTTATGCCTAAAGAATAAGGATAAGGACGGTCAAACCACTACGGTTATTTATTATTATATTAGGTGGTATATAGGTAGGTATACCGAGGGTAGATGTAATAATAACTCGTTCAATGTGGTCCAGCCCCCCGTCCATGTATTCCTATACGACTAACTATTATTGTTATTATTTGTAATGGGAGCTACAACAGCTATGTATGTGCAGAGCCCAGTACCGTGTCTGCATAGGTAACATTGAGCCAAGAGCTCAAGTGTAGTAGGAAGGTAGGAGGGTTGGTTGGTTAGTGTTGGTTGGGTTGCGGTAGCTGAAGAGGATAAAGGCTCCGTTCATCTTCCCCATATCTGATGATGATACAGTTGTTAGAATCAAGATAATCAGTTTAAAAAGTTAAAGCTCTTTCCGAGAAGGAATGGGATGACGTATTAGTCAAAGATTTCTTTAGATTCGTATTCATGAGATGATCCCATGTTAAGACCAACACCGTCAGATCAACTATCAACGTACTCACACTACACTCTCAGCCACGTCTCCTAGTCATAGATCTCTGTAGGGCCCCAGTTATATCTGTAACTATAACAATCATAACTACTTGCCAAAGACTAAACAGAAAGAGCTTTATTATCATCATGCATAAGCTCATCATCTATATCATAACCTCACGTACCAGTACCAGCACTTGCACCAGCTAATGCTCCTTTTTCTGACTTTCATACTGCATATACAGATTATATATATATATACTACCATTACCATTACTATTACCACTACCATTACTATGTAGAACCAGAACCAGCAACCAGCAACCAACTTCTGCCCCTATTTATTAGCAATAGCAAGCATAGTTCCCATTTAGCTACATTAGCTACATACATTTTTCTTTTTCCCTTCACGGTAAACCCGGAAGATGGAAAGAAGGGGAAAAAAACAAATTCACATGGAAAACATTGAAGATAAAAGATTGATTGAGATTCAAAAAAGAACATCGACCATCAAAAAAGATGACGGTAACCAAGGAGCTATATAGCTCTAGAGTATAATTATGTTTCTGTTGTGTTGGGTTGGTTCCTCCGTGTGCACTGTACTTCAGTTCACTCTATTTTTTCTCTAAATGTCAAATCTACCTCCTAGTAAGTGCAAGCAGAATGCATATTGCTATATAGTACCTAACTAAATAGTAACTAGTATAAATATCTACCTGGCTATATACTTTTTAGGATGACCCAAACCCAAAGCAAAGCCAAATGGAAGATGAAGGATCGGAAAAAAATATTTTTCATTTCCCCCCACCGGTAGTATACAGACAGCCCTGCCATGCCATCATGGCTATTATCTCACTAGTCAGAAGTAATATTAAGATTTTGGATTGATGGGATGTTTTTCTGCCGTGCTGTAGCTGTACTGTGTACTGTCTGCACTGATATACTGTCTACGGTAATGTAGAACAAAACCAAAAACAGTTCTCAACCCACCATCAACATCAGCATCAACATCAACATCACTGTCAACAGTTCTGTACATTTCATTGCAGAAGTGCAATGGCAGGAATGGTAGTGGCAGCCGTGTAGACAGCCCAAGATAACAGAGTGTATGTACATATATAGCAGTACATACATACATACCTACATAGTAGAATAGAAAACAAAACAAAACCAGCTATGGATGGAGTAGAGTAGGTGAGCTGTATCTTTTAGGAAAATCGATTTATTTAGCCATCATGAGATGAGATAAATACATACCACTATAATTTCAATCTTCTCACTACAATACAACAACAACAGTAGTTCTTCTCTTTTATTGATTTTGGCTCCCAAGGATGAACTATTTTACTTGATGTTTATACTAGGGATTGAGAGTTACACGGAGGTAATTGAATAGTTTCATGCACAATCCCTTTCTCCTGTGTCATTCACATCAAATCAAATCATACCAAATCTGATATCAAGAAGAACACCATCTGTGTACATAGTACAAGTAGTAGGTATATTATGCTCGATAGGACTTGTGTGTATATCAATATTTATTTTTCTTTAAAATTCCCTACATAAATAAAAGCCGTCTTGTTTTCCCCATTCAAATTCCCATTCTTGTGTCTCTCTCTATTCCGTAGACTTTGATGGCATGCTGAATTGGAATTTGAAATTATATCACCAAATATCTCTACAGATTGTTAAAGGTATATTGATTCTACTATTAGGTAGTAGTAACCGCTACGTTCCAAATAATACATTAAGCATTCTGTCGACTCTGCAGCAGCATTGCGGTAATTCTGTTCTATCTGTCTAGAGTCTAGAGAATGCCGATTGGAAGAATGGATGGATGCTCCAATGCTTTCTTCATCATCAATATTAAAGTTGATGCATAATAATAATAATTATTAGTATTATTACTTTTACTGCTATTCCTACACAGACGAACCTATACTAAGTTTCATGCAAATTTGTGGATAGCTAGAAGGAAAGATACATACAAGATGTAGGTAGGTAGGTGCTTACCTCCTTGTACAAATACTACTCGTTCATGTAAATATAATTATACTATGCTCGTTGAATTGAAATTAATATTGGTACGGACTAGACGAGATGGAATGTGTAAAGGAGCTCACCTGTCTCATGAGATCGTCACAGTGTGAGAAACCTCGTTTGGGTAAATGGCGGAAAACGTCTAATTCATCGATCGCAAATCTTTTCCATACAGTGGACGGCTGATGGAGTACAAGTCTCATCACCAACACATCTCTCCACTCAACGATACTCTGTCAACACATTCAAAAGGCACAGAAGTAGACGAAGACCAAAAAAAAACTAAATATACTTGATTTATGTACATTCAGAGTTTCAATACAAACTCGAGTAGGTAGTAGTTGCATTTTTTTACTTGACGTAATCCGAATACAGATAATGTAAGGTATCTACATAGTAAGGCTTCTAGAAAAATTCAAAGGAAACAACAAGTCTCAAAGATTTTTAAAGATAGGAGAGTGAGGAGTATAGCAGGGAGCCCCAATTATTTATTGTACTCATGATTGACATTTCTTGGCATCCTTTCCCTCGGCTTAGTACATACAAATGACGATACTTTTTTTTTTATTAAAACATGGTATAATAGGATAGTGCGGTTGTATTATGTATGTGTGTGTGTGTGTGTGTGAGTGAGTGAGTGAGTGAGTGGTTCATACACTCGCAATTGATTAGACGAAGAAGAAAGGATTGAATTACAATTTATTCCGCTCCAATGCAACGTGAAGAGTTGAATTATAACAATTATGACTCGAGTACCTTCATCGATAATTGACTGGCCGTCAGAAGATAAGGGGGAATATTTTAGCAACTTGTGTGAGAAATATGAGTTGACATGATGAAAATGAAAATATTGAGTATCAAAAATTTTAATACTTTCCATACATCAGCAAACCAGTATCGATTTCTGTCGAGTTTTATTATGATCTACTGCGTGTGTCTCCTAACGGCATATCAATTTTTTTTTGTATTCTTTGTCAGTATTTCCCTTACTTGCACGTTCGCCGTCGACGCCTTTTACACCTTCTGTACTGATATACCTTTTTCCCCATCTACCCACCTATCTATCTGTCTATCCATCTATCTATGTATCTACCTACAACCAGCCTACCTAGGTACTAGGTACAGTCAATAGTGTGGTGTACAGTTCGTCAGATTCAGATAGCATCAGTAGCAGCAGCAGCAGCAACATTGTCAATAAAAACTTGTTGCACATGTAAAATAAAATATTTGAATAAGTCAAAAAAAATAATTTCAAATTTGTCCTCCTTCTCGCTCTGCTTTAATTTTATTATGATTGCACCTATTTATCATAAAGTTATTACGTCCTTTGGATTTTGGGCCTGGCAAATCCTCCTCGGCTCCACACACACACGGACACATTTATGACTCTGCCTTGGTCGTTCCTGTCCTCATATATTTCAGAGGCACAGAGCCGGCGGATGAATGAAGGAGCGACGGAGGGATTGTGACTGTGAGAGTAGCGGCGGCATTTATGTACACACACACACACATAGAAAGTCGAGGATTCTTCTGAGATTGTGATTAGGACGGTGTGTTGTGAGGGTGTACAGGGATGGAATCCCAAGAGAGCTTTCTCCAGCCTCACAGCCCTACTCTCAACTTTCTCCTTGCCTCTTAATGGCTCCGTCCCTGTGCTATATCGCCCTTTTATTTCCTCCACCACGTCCCGTCCCTAAGCCAGCAGCGCTCCTTTTAGTTAAAATATAAGTATAGTTACAGAGGAGAAGGCTCGTAAAGATAAAGGACTGACTAAAATTACTAAAATACCTTACGTACGTATACTTACACATATCAGGTTGGGCATTGTTACGAGGGTGAGTTGAGGCCAGAAGCACACGCAACGAGCGCGAGAGGTAGTACACATTTAATATCCATGGCTAGTGCAACATTAACATGTAATCTATCGTCCGAGGCAAATGGAGGCCGTATTCTGGGAAAAATTATGTTGGCAAAACAAAGACGGACTTCTCCCATCGTGTTATTCGTGTACCTGTATGTCTACCGAGCTAAATCGTATCAGAGTCAAGAAATGGAATGCCACCTGTGTTTTGTAAACTCTATAATTTAGATTATTTTAAATAGGCAATTTGAATGCGTGTAATTGTAGAGTGTGTCTGTCTGTGTGTGTGAGGATAACTGGCTCGCTATATCAACAGGGCATAGAAATATGGACGGAATGACACTCTTTCCTCAATTGCAGATTACTTCTCATACATGCAGATTTATATATATACGCCGTTTCACTATTACTACTACCATTACTATTACCGTTTGGATTCCATGGGCTGGGTGTGGAGCTACAGATACAGACTTAGTCCATGAACTTAGAATGATCCTCATAAAGAGTATTGGAAATTTAAATTCAAATTTGCATGTGATCCAATCAATCTATCTCACCTCACCTCATTCCATGACGGTACGTCGCAATTCGCATTATAGGGACACACTATCACTCACCCTACACAGACTCCCAGTCCTAATCAGTCCGTGGAAATATGTATCTGCCGAGAGTGAGTGTGTGTGTGTCTAATATGTATAATAGTATAATTATACCTGTTGGCTGTCCATCTCAAGATATCTACTTATCCTGACGTGTCATGTGTACACTCATCTAGTAAATATTTGCGTCTGCAGTCCTCTGGTATGTGTGTGTTGTATAGTTGCACGATACAGACTACTCACTCTTGATTGTATCTGCACCCATGAACGTAAGGTAATCTCTCCCTTGTTTCTTTTTTGCACAACACACAAAGACATGAGCAGTATTTTTATTTTCCTTTAAAAAATCCAAACGTCAAAAGGCAAGAGATTCTATACCAATACACGAAAGGGAGAAGGAGCTCAACACGGATATCTATGTCTATAGCCAAATTACCATTTTACCATTTACCGATATAACAATACTAATAATTGAGCCTCTTGAAAAATTCCCACTTTATTTCAATTCAACCATGCATAGCTAGACGTACCAAAATGCAAAATGTCTATGCATGTACATAGAGGCAGTGTAGGTAGGTACATATACAATAGTATTTCCGGCATAGGAACTAGAACTAGTCGGCCTCATTAAGTTTCAATGTAAAAACTAAAACTTGCTCGCTCTTCACTTGGACTTGGACAGAGATGTATCATAATGATAATAATATGATAAGGTAGACCACAGGTATCTCTGTAACTGAGGAGATATTAGCAGTTAAGTATCCGACTCAACTTCCACCCCACCAAACAATAATAATATAATAATATTCAGTCCAAAGCCGAACCAACCAGCCAGTCAGCCAGCCATCAACCTTTGGGGCAAACGCACCTGTGTATTACAGACACACACACACACACACACAACAACATCAACATGCCAACCCAAAGCTTGGTTTTGTTTCTTGGTTTTGTGCTACCAATCGAGGAACTGTACATAGAACGGCAAAGCTCTTTCCCAACAAACACCAGTAAGTTTATTACGTGCAAATTAATTATTAGAGGCATGTACTTAACTGCAGTAATAATTTTATTCAAAAAGATTTTACACGAGTATTAAATGTGCTCTTTGCAATGTCCATCCCTGTCTCGCCAAGTGTTACTCTTTCTTGCACTTGATACATATTATGTGTACAGCTACAGATACACACGGCCTGCAAATATGAGTGGAATTCCACACAATTATTCCATTCCTGTATCCAAAGCCAAACATACATACAGTGCAGACGCAGACTCAGAGGGAGACTAGTAGGTATATATAGGAGGCAGATACAAACACAAATACTGGTTCATATATATAGAAAAGCGGTCGGGTACACAAAATTCCTATGAAATTAAAAAAAATACTCTTTTAATCAGTTTAAATGAGAGGCTCATGATTATATATGCAGAATGATTGTAAAAAGTGTAACATCATTACTAGATATTCTTCTGCCTCTTGCTATCTGCTTCCTTTACAATCGTATAGTATTCTAAATTAGTATAATTTGCAGAGACATTACTGACATAGCGTCCTTTAAGATGCAACATGAAGCTTGTACAAATATTGGTAAAAAGAAAAAGGATGAGCCTGCAAATATGGTAAGATGCAACATGACACAGGGTTCCCTACAATCTGAAACAGAGACGCTATATTCCCGTATTAACACGTAGACAAGGTTTTACACGTTTCAAAAAGTGTAAATTGAGGATTTTCTGTTTAAAAAAGTATACATAAATCGAGGGGTTTCGAGTTTCAAAAAGTGTAAATCCAGGTTTTTCGAGTTTCAAAAAGTGCAAATCCAAGTTTTTCGTGTTCTAAAAGGTCTAAATCGAGGTTTTTGTGCTTTAAAAAAGTATAAACCGAGGATTTCCGTATTCCGAAAAGTGTAAATCAAGGTTTTGCAACTTTGTAAAAAAAATGCAAGAAACACATTGTACATACTTTAAAAGAGCTAATTGTATCAACATATTAAGAAAAATTCTTTAAATAAATAATCTGCACTTTTTAAGTCTCCATGGCATTGCGTCACTTTGCATCTTCACCCATTTTCCTGGGAGCCACGTTTTACCTTTAAGCTTTATTAGATACGCGTCATTTTGCATCTTAAGAAGCGACATTATACATATTTAAACCTGCACCGTCAGTGTATGGTGCATACACCTGTCGTCGTGGTCATACTAGAGTGACTAACGCTGTGACTCCGTCTCGAACTCTGTGTCTCACATTTGGAGGAAGGAATGGCTGGGCCCGTCCGGCGGAAAGTTGTCAGTGTTCAGTTGTCATATAAAGGAATTAGGAGTTTTAGTGTTGCCGCTTCTGTTGTGGCAAATGTATGTTCCTCTCTGATTTCACGATATGATTCCTCCTCGAGATTATGCGGAGTTTGAGATAGTGACTAGTATTTGGTCTGAGAGATGCGAAAAAGATTAAAACTCTAATAAATAATAATAAAGGTATAAGATGTTGAATGGGCTGTACTTACTTACTACTCTGCACATCTCTTCTTCAACCTCTGCTCTGGTAACTGTGGCCCAAGAGAGAGACAGAGAGAGAGAGAGAGAGAGACAGCCGTGGTAAGTAGCAGTGGTAGTATTAGTAGTAGTAGTAGCAAGCCTCTCAGACACTTATTATCTTCTCTCTACAACTTACATCATTTTTGTTAGTAATTAATAAACCTGAATATTTAGCTTTTGAGCATTATTAGTATGCATAGAGGAAGCAGTAGAACGACCACTGTTGTGCTGCCATATGTTATATGATATGATGATGATCTTCATCTGTATCTCTCGATCCTCAAGTCTGGCTTTGACTCTGGCCTTTTTCATTTGTGTCTTGTGTGTGGGTCTCCCTATGATCTGTATGTACGGAGACGGACGCTCATGCCAATGCAATGTAAAGTGTGATGTTGATGTTTATAACGAGAAGGATTTTTAAACCGTTTCTTCATTTTCTACGACTCACTTGATCTCACAACACAAGACTATTAAAATGATGGACAGCCATAAAGGGAGAGTCAGGAGTCAAGCTTGTTTTTTTATCCACATATTTCCCTCACATTTATATGCTTTATTTTAAATCATCAATAATATTAGTTTCATGTAGAGCATTTGCCTATTTTTTTTATCCCAGTCAGCATACACAAACACACGGTACACACTATTGCCGAGGAAATCACTTCAGAATTCAAACCAACACAAGCTAATATGTCTGTGTACAGTAAACAGTAGTGTAGCCAGTAGTCTACTTCTACTTCTGTATTCACTGGCAATATCCTCATTGCATTTGCTGTCTAGTTTACCATTCCATGCATACATTACATTAGCTCTCTTCTCTGTATGTACCTACGTATCTTCCGCTATTAAATTAAATCTTCAATACTTAAATCATAGGGATTTTTATTCATCTTGTAAATTGGACTCTGTCATGATTATCTCTACTGCTCTTTCTCTCCCCTGTCCAATCCAATTCCCATTCTGTTTCTGTATTCTGTATTCTGTAAAGGCAAACTTATAAGGCTGTTTTTATGGCAGAGGAAAAAATGGAGAAATGAGGATGTGTGTGTGACAATGTTATTATTATTATTTATTATTATTTTTATACTGTGTCTTGTAATAACATTTAACAAGCTATGTAGTTCCTATAGTTCCATGTCAGATGCAATTACTGAATTACTCACAAGAATAATGATAGGAAAAAGGCTACCACCTATCAGTAGTCTGAGTTTGAGATGTAGTAGTTATAAATAATAATCTTTTATTGTGTCCTCAAAGGTTTTTATTATTTTTATGGATCATGTTATTATATTATAATTTAATGATAGCACAAAACTTGATTTATGGATTTATGGACACTAATAATTTAAAATTGACTCAAGCAATTACCAATACCAATAGTATTGGTGGTACTCTGATTGCCGATTAAAAATTAACTAGTGCAAAAGAGACTAATGTTGGCTTTTCCTATTAAATGTTAGAGCAACTGCTAATACTTGTCATTCACCTTTTGTCTAATTAGGTAGTGTTTTAGAGCTGGGCCGAATAATGCCTATAACAGTGCCTTTGAGTTATTAATTTATTAAAGAGACCTTGCTTTTTAAGAAGGTAGTGTAAAGGAATGAAATGATTAGTATTTGAATTTGTTATCGACATTTAAATTTCTTTCATTTGATGCATTCATCATAATAATAATAATTGTGCATTAATTTTATCGGTAAATGGTTTACTTTGTTTTTATTAGTTACAGTAGTTAACCCCACCGAGCCTACACAAATATAGAACACAATATATGCAACGGCACTCAACTGTTGTAAAATCCTTACAAAAATCGAAGCTTTGAACGATGTTTGTACCTTAAAACAAATAAGAGCTGACATTTTCTTCATTTCCCAATTTAGTTTTGCCTCATTTCCATTCAAAAAGTGAAAAATAGTCGATAGCACAATAATAAATCTTGCATTCTGTCATCTGTATGTTGCTGGACAAAAAAATGATTCATTCCTAAGCTTTTTCTAGCTGTGGATGACAAATTATTATGGTCAAAGGCCAGAATGTAGACAGATTTTGGGGACCTACTAACATGGGTGCTACTTGTTCGTTGTTCGTTCGATGAAAGCAAGTCAGAAAGCTAAGCTGTCAAGTAATAAAGTACACGAGGAAAATTGGGCGCAATCTATCCTTTAAAAGGTCTACTATGAGCCTCACTATTTCTCGAGAGCTCCCAACCGATGGAGGCACTGCCAGATGCTGCATTTCTACTTTCTATTTGTCTACCGTGAACTTTTTTCCCTTCTATGACTACTCGGAAATCCAAGCCAGAGCCAAAGCCAAAGCCAACGGGAAAGCACACTATTGCATTGGATCCATGGATGGACGGGAAAGGATTAGCGTAGCTGTGGTGTGACTCGTTTTTCGAGTTGTGTGTAGGACTTTGTATGTATGTGGGACACAAGTAGCCGGAAAATCGGTTTCCTCCAATATTATGTCATAGCTATACGGCTGATGCATAAGGCAAGTGGGAAATTCCCTTTGTCTCTGCGCATCTGTAGTTTGTACAGACAGACAGACGGACAGATAGAGACGACGAGGAAATGTAGGGCCAGCACACAAACACACAGACACACTCTCTTTCCCTTTTTTTGGGTGTTGAAATTGTGAAAAACTGTATTTTCTCCTATTTTCTCACGTCAAAATCTGCAATTTGGGTGGCTCTCCACTCTCTGCAGGGATGCATGGATATGTATGTATGTACGTACAAACACACACTTCGTGCCGCAATGATATTATGTATGTAGTTTGACTCTGACTCTGACTGACCTGGATTCCCATTCTTCAGATCCAGAACGAACACAACTTCTAATATTTTCTCTGTGTTCTGATCCACGACTGGTGATAATCAGAGTCACAACTCGTACAACGTACAACCCATGTGAAGGTCGAATTGGGTTCAGGATTTCCAATCATATTGGGATTGGCTCGGAATTTGGCAAGCATTTCCCCTCTCAATGTTAGTTTTTGGTTTCCACAAAAAAACTGACATACTCCTCAGATGGATAAATATCTGTAGTATGTACCCATAGCCATGTAATGTAGGTACCGTAAAGCACCAAATTGTGCCCGGGTCCCTAATAGTGCCCTGTCCCTATTTGTGCCCGGGGTCTTAGCTCG